>OX104060.1:55738024-55907342 GCA_944474145.2 Dicrocoelium dendriticum
TCACAACTAGAGGTACACCCAGTCTACGAAAGCTTCCGTATGAAATACGTTGTGAAAGACTCGGACTCTACACACTACCCTACCGCCTAGTAAGAATTGATCTTATTATGACCCATCGAACACTACACTTGAATCACTTTCCCAAACTGCGGCCAATATTTCACCTGCGGGAACCCTGTAACACCCGAGGAGACCGCTACAAACTCACGGTTTCATGCATGAACAGGGTATCACATCAACTCCGTATGGAATGAAGAATCGTAAACTTATGGAATACACTACCAAAAGGCTAATAGAGGCCGATTCTGGGAAGAGTTTAAAACACATATCGACGATTATTTTGGAAACTTGTGCTTCTGTGAAACAGTGCACATATAATGCAAAAACATTCTATACCCTGAAATCATAACACTGGGAAAAAAGCATTTATTTATTTAACCGAACAAGTAACTGACAAAGCACTGCAGCTGACAAACCGCAATTAAATGTTTTTGATTTTTCATAATTCGATAGTTGTACAGAAACTTTTTTACTTGCTCTTAAATACAGTCTCAGTCTCTTTAGATGGGTCCTCTGTCCTAGGGGAGATCAGCTTGGCGTCGGTTACAATCTGCATAGCTAACAATGATAGTCAGATTCCATCACATATGGGCTCTCCGCATTATCTTTGGATTCGATAGAAACATGGGTGGCGAAAATCGACTAAGATCAAATGAACGCTGGTGATATTCGATGAGATGACAATCACTGACAGATAAGGAGATAAAGCTGAACAGTCTCCGTCGATCTAAAATCATGTCCTAGTGACCGGCAACCGTGTGAATTCGGTGACCTCGTTTGGGGGGCACGACAGAATAATCAAAACTAGAAGTGGCCATCATTTGGCACAGTGTCTTGATAAGAGCCAATTTATCAACTATGACAGCTTTCGAAAAGAGCCGTGAATCGTCGGGACGCAGGCGGTGGCACCTACGGTGTTTCCGACTGATTTCCCGTGCTAGGGTCACAAACGAAAGATAAGAGAGGACAAAATACATCCACACACACACACACACACAAAACGTGTTAAACGATTCAGTAAAAAGTTGAAAATGCTCTGTGCCACAAGCAAAAAGAAGTTGGTTGTGGCCAGAATCAACTCACTGGCTGTGAAAACCAGATTAACGAACTAGTGGAGTCGCATTTAACAAAGACAGCGTTGCTTATCATCTCATCCGATAGTATCCCTTTGAAGATTCTCGATGTTGAAGTTGTGGCGTTCGAATCCCAATCTGTACGCAGGTAATACACCAACATTAAATTCAACACTAATTGCATAAGGGTCAAATGGAACCCCTCTACTGTTCTAAGAGATGGTGATGGGTATAGCAAAGTGTCGCTATTAAAGCGCCTCACTACACAATAAAGAGACCGGGTTTCAACCGAGGTCAGTGAAAGCTGATGGCGGCAATGCAATGACATGAATTCAGGCATAAACAGGACATCCGCCTGTTAAGCATAACATCTACATTTCCAGGAGTATGGAACGCTTCAGTCAGTTGTCGACCAGAAGAAACATTTGACTAGCCCAAGAAAGGGTGATTTAAAAAAATTGAACTGTCACTTGTCTACTATACGTCTGCAATGAAGTGGTCATGTTCTCGTGTTGATTGCAAAGTAGCTTACTTGGATCTGCCAAAAAATTTCTACATTGACAGTCTAGCTACAAACTGTGCAACATAACATAAGTGACTACAGTCAGGTAGATATTCGTACCTCACTGATCGAAAGCAAATTTAGCAAGGATCAGTAGCGAATGCTACAGACCCGACTCTGGGTCTTTTCTGGTGCATGTATATTAAGTCAAATCAAGTCAATTATTTGCTTTATGCACACACATGAAGGATGAATATTCAGCTGTAGCACACACACGCCAAGGATATGGATAAATAATGAAAACAAATAGTACATGAGGATAAATATGAAATAGAAATCGTTAGAAAACTTGGCAAATAAAATATCACTGGGGTAGTAGTATATTAGTCACTTGTTGAATGTCTGAATTTTGTAGGGTTAAAAAACGTGACAGGAAAGGAACTAAAGATGTACCATAAGCCCTTGCGCGCGGTGGCTGGACCGTAGTCCGCTCCACACTGACTGCATGGAACCACTCTTCGAGCCTAACATGACCAGAAGGACCGTGCACCACGTCCCCTCCAGCAACGACCAACTGTCTCCTGGAGCCTGTATGAACGATGTAGTGGGTAATAGACAGGTAGGCACCTTGTCAACATGCACATCCAGCGCAGCCACCTCAGGGATGTCAAACAACAGCCAATCGCTTAAAATGACAATATCAAATAAAATATATCTGTTAAAGAATACGGCTACACCGGACATAACTCTCCCCTAAATTAGCATATGAATAAAGGTAAGTATCAACGAACCCGCGATAAGTACAAAATGTCCACAAGTCACCCAAAAAATACCACAAACACAATAAAGTTAACGAAGATAAGCGCAATGAGCGTAAGCAAGGTGGACAGTTAATAGAAGATTATTCAGGTAGGCAGAACAAAGCAAATAAAGTGGAAGGAAATTTATCCGGCTTAAAAGACCCTAGGTCTAGTTGCTTTAGCCCAACTGCGATGAAGAAGCATCATAAATGCAACATCAGCTTTCGCATAGGGCTCTCCTCCAAATATACTGGAGTAAGTACAACCCATCAGCTGTGCTTTGGACATATATATATATATATATATATATATATATATATATATATATTTGCAAAAGTCTACGAATAGACATAATGCCATCAGAAACCATGGGATTCAAACGAAAGTACAGAAATAGTAAAATAAAACACAACACAACAATGTTCATGGTTTCCTCAGAGGGCGAGTTACTACCCGGTTGCCCAAGCCGAAGTAGGGTCTTTACTTAGGGGACACCACCCCGAGCCTTTGGCTTAATAGCCTGTCCGCAAGGCAGCGGAGCGAATTCAGGGAATCGCGCCCATTGGGAGCCGGTGACTGCTTGCTCAGTTCATACGCCTTTCGTTTGTTCCTTTGTCAAACAGGGGCCCAATGCTCCCCAGAAGTACAGCATGACGTTGCTGGAATACAATGCTTCGCCAGGATGAAGCAAGGGGCAGTGACTTTATTTAGTGGCGAGTCACGTCCGCCACGTCACAGTGTTGTTAAACGGACATATGTGGCTTTTTATAGGGAGAACGCTTGCCAGGCGAAAACCCACCACGTCCTGAAACACTGCCGCCGAACCATTTGCTGGAACCGGAAAATCCCGAACCACCCAGCTGGTGCCACGAGGAGGTTGTTCGGCAAGCCAGCTTTGGATAAGACTATTATCATATCAAGCCACTGTTTGGATTCTGCTTGATAGGTCAAAGACGCACTCGCCATTTGCACAATCGGAGCTGAAGATATTTTAACGTACTGTTGTCATATATGCGTATTTCGGAGACGACACATAAGCGTATGAGAGGACGTGGTGTATACGTTGGCTAAAAGTGCAGAAATTGGAAGCCGGGTTTGGAAGACGATTTAGTTCGACTGCCTGAATATGCAACAAGGACGGTCCAGGGGTCTGACTGGTTAGCCTGGGACAAAAGCAACAGTGAAACTTGGGGCAAACAGTAACGAATCGATGAACAATCCACAGGTTTTCCACTTGTAAGTCGCAACATATGGTATTCGTGTCTTATGAAGCTGAGTCGAGATCTTAGTGTCTATCAAACTCTAGCTGAGATTCGAGGCTAGGGTGGCCAATGATCGCACTCTGACCCTGATGTGGACAGTGGCGAGACAGACTGTTTTTTCTCGAACCATCGATCGGACTGGCTCCAAAAGCCTTTGCGAATTGCTAATCAGTGTAGGTAAACGGATCTGAGTGGCGTGTAAACCACTGCACCGTGGAACTAAGGCGACGCAAACATGAGACTGAACGGTAAAATGCAAAACGGTGTGATGAGTAGATTACATGTTCCAGCCCGAGAAGCTGACTCAGGTGGTTCCACTACCGAAAGTCAAACGTCAACAAAACAACTGTGCAATCAAACAATAAACTTCACAAAGCCAGATGCAGACCGGAATGCGCAACGTAAACTTCGATTAGTTGAACCAGTGAAATCTGTGAAGACATCCACAGCACCTGCCAACAATTAGTATGAAATTTTACAGGGATGGTAAAAACAACCCCGCAGAAGGCGCAATAGGTTAGGTTGCAGCAACCCTCTGAACACGTAATATTGGACCAGCCGGTTTCCAGCAAGAGGACCGATTGGAGCTAACCTTTTGGAATGAGTATGGAAGCAAACTGGCCATTCCGGCCGAGAACGATAACACAGTCGGCGTTAATGAAGAAAAGCACACGCAGTACGGATGTCCAGCTAAAATGCAAACGGTGATAGCAGGCAGACTAAGCAGGTTTAGAGGAGCTCCTAACCAATGTGACTATCACACACAGCCAGTAGCAACAATGTCGCAATACTCACACATGTGCACTGAACTTCTGTCCGACTGCTCTTGTTATTCCAACAGCAAGTAAATCCCTTAGGTCTAGTTCATATATACGTGAACGGTTATTGGGTGAAGGCTATGTAACCACAGACAGTTTATGACCTGAGGCGAAACGAGATGGAAGAATTTTTTTCAGTGACTCAATGCAAAGAATGAGCAAAAGGACAAAGGGTCAAAAATTCCAATGACCGTAGTATATGTTGAGTAATATAGAAGGATATGAAAATCAGACTATACTTACCTTTAGTTCGTTGGCTAGACTCAAGCCCTGTTCTTCCGTAACTTGCCTTTGTTGCACGAGGTCAATTTTGTTTGCTGCCAGTATCATAGGGTAGGTTTCCCGATCTTTGGCTCGCAAAATTTGAGTGTGAAACCGCCGGACTTGGGCAAAACTCTGCGGGTCTGTCACAGAGAATACGATGATAAAACCCTGGCCTTTTCGCATATAGTGTTCTCGCATGACGCTGAATTCTTCTTGGCCGGCGGTATCTAAAACTGCAAACAGACAACAAAGGTACTAATGTCTGCAAAAAAGAATTTCATAAGTTGTTGTCAAGTAAAGGAGAACGATGAGCCTGGATAGCATTATAGACAGCCATTAGTATGGAGTGAGCATAATCGCACATCTCAATTGAATGAACAAAAACAAAGAAGAATGAACAAAAGTAAAAAAATTCTGTTTGATTTAATTTAATGTATCGCTTTAGTGTATCTTCCTTTGAGTTGCATGATTTTTGAAAGCTCCACGCCTCTCCGTAGGCTATTGCATGCATATATATATATATATATATATATATATATATATATATATATATATATATATATATCAGATGCCTGTAAGGCCGTTGACTTAAGTGAGCTTGGGTGTATGTTGAAATAAAATGCATCATTGCACATTAACTGAAGGTGAGCAACACTTTAGCTAATTGCCGCAAGATAAAAGCATATGAGGAGCGAGAAAGGAAACATCACAAAATCCAAGAAACCAAAAAGCCAGTGATACAATGCTTAGTGTTTTATTATGCACGCTTTGTGAGATCGCTCTTGAAGGGGGAAGATAAGCGGAAAGAGGAAAAAGAAACTCGTAACACAAACGCCGCTCCTAGCCAGATCAACGAAGGGATCCTAACCATGTCAAGAAAAACGTATCAGAAGTACATTGACACACTGTTTCGACGCTTCGCTGCCACGTGTTCATCACCACCAGATGGACTGGAAACAAAGACCTTTGGACTACTAGGTGGGCACTTTATCCGGTAGGAAAGTCATTAATTCATAAAAGTTCCGTGAATAAGTTAATATATTAAATGACGTGGGTTAATTGGTCCTATCAATTCCATGAAGTATTAGCGTTTCCCTGTCGCATAGTGCGCACTCCGATAACACCAAGTGCTGACGAGACCGTGTTGCTCAAATGTCGCTCTGAGCCAGTTGAAAGCTTCACATCAGTCTGACCGTGGAATGGTAAAGCGCTGTTTTGGCACCGTCAACATGCGAAGTGTCCCGACTATGAAGTCGTAATCTTGGCTCGATGTTGTTTATGCTTAGAGATACACAAGCAGATGGTGTTTAGTACGTGAGCAACGACTAAGGGAAGCTTACTTGTTGGTTGATATAACCCCATACTTTCCCCAATCTGTGGCGGCTAAATACGATACGGTGGCTGGATAGGTCATCTACCTTGGTAGTATAACTGACACAGAGGAGTGAGATGATGTTGGAAACGACGTTAAATTTGGGAAATAGGAAGAAAATGATTAGACTTAGAGAAAGGGCAAATCCCGTTTATTAAAGAGACAACTGATGAAATTCTGAGAATGTTAGGCGATCGTCGAAGTAGTCAGTTGTGCAGACTCGAGTAACCGGGATAATGGAAACTGATGTTGATGAGGAGGAAAAAGTGAAAAAATAGGGAAACGACAGTGACCAAGGCCAGAGAACTGGGAGGTCAATATGAACCAATAAGTGGAACGTGGTCTCGTCATTAAGGAAAACGCCAAGCGCCACCATCTATACGATGAGCAGTGGAACTTGAGCCGAAAATGTGTTGTTGACTTGGAAAAAAGCAAAGTTACCCATGAGTGTAAATTGATGAGAAAGGAACAGCGATGAAGTAGAGAAAAAGTGCGACTAAAACACTGAGAAAAATCATCATGTACCGTCGTAGTGAATGGCATCCACGAGATCGATCGTAGTAGTGATTTCGAGTTTTCCGATGTGGTGTGGTTGCGAAACCAAATGCACTCTTACATTAGGTCCATAACTGTTAATCTTACGATTAACGATCACACACAGTTATTGGCTTTCCCTTGAAGCTCCACTATCTAGGTTCCCACTCCTATGAATAACCTGTAACCTATCCTATTAGTAAGGTGGCTTGGGTCAAATCATTATCAATATACACGTTAGCAAGAGGTGGAAAACACAGCTACTGTGCAGCAATATAAAGGAAAAAAAACATGCAACAGAGGTACGCCGGCTGTCTCCAGTAACGGATGGACTTCGTTCCGGAGAACCAACAGCCGGTCACTGTGTCGCAAAAAGGAGTTATATTAGGCCTAAGAAATGAGATCGTCGCTGGAGGGAGAGGGACAAAGAAACTCGCAACACAAACGCCATTGAGGCCGGCTCCTAGCCATCTCAACAAGTGTATCCAGATAACATGTTCATCGTACCCAACTAGGGAACCGAGAGCCTTCAACCGAGTCCAATTTCGAACAAAGAGCCTTCACTCCTGTCGGCCAAGTCATCGCTTGGCCACACCCTCTTCCATCCGCACCCCCGGTGAGCAAACAACGCACCTCGAGGGAGTCGGTGGGTTGGCATGCGCAACACGTAGCCCAACCATCGGAGCCTGGTTCGTGAAATCACAGTGCTGAGCGGTTCACTTGTTGACATAACTAGGAGCCGACTTCAATGGCGTTTGTGTTGTGAATTTCTTTGACCCTCCTCGTCCCGCTTAGCCTCTCCTGTAGCCGCGACCTCATTTATTAGGCATAATATAACTCATTTTTGCGACACAATAGCCGACTATTGGCTCTCCAGAACGATGTCCATTCGTTACTGGTGACTCAGCCGGCGTGCGCTGTTTCATGTTGTTCTCTTTTCTATTGTATTGCGGCACGATAGCCGAGGTGTTTTCCACCTGCAGCTAGCGGGTATAATGTATCCCGTGCCATAAACAAGGCGTCGAACAGGTTCAATGTTCACACAGTGTTCCTACCAGATTTGATCCAAGCTGCGAAGGCACCGGCGGTCAATTGTAACTTGCCTCTTTATGTCTGCCGATCTAATGGGCCAGGTTTCACAGCCGTACACGAGGGTAGAACGGTCGATTGCATTGTACACTCTGGCCTTCGAGAAGAGTGTGGTGTCGCGCCAGCGCCATAGGTGGTGAAGACTAGCAAAAGTGCTTCATGCTTTTGCTCTACGGTTTGTGACCTCGACTTGTAATCTGACGGCGCGAGTTCGAGCCCGCGTAAGGGCACACCGACCCTCGCAGTATGCTTAGCACACTGCGACCGGTGATGGTTGCGCGGGAGCGAAGCGTCGGTACTGCTTACTGACGTAGTGCTGATATCTTAGTGACCTCGTTTTCAATTCCAAAGACGCTGATACAACTGCGTAGGCAGTTGAACTTTTGAACGACTTTTAGCTGATTCCTACCGAGAGTCAGTAATAATAAATAGTGTGTCAGCTGTACGCCGTAACGGCACTACGCTGCCGCGCGACCACCACCAGTCGCGCGCGGGCTGAGTATACCGCGAGGACGCCCACCCCTACGCGGATTCGAACCGGTGACCTTATGGTGGCAAAGCAAACGTGCAGACCACTCGGCCATCGGCCGACACCGAGAGTCAGTGCAGGAGGCGGTTCCTGCCAAGCTTTAGACTTCGAGGGTGAAAAGCATAGCCCGAAACGGTTAACAGCGTGCTAATGCTTAAGTCATAAAAAATCGATAAAACACAAAGTAAAATGATTTGAAAATGATCAAAGTGAGCTGAACTGGAAATGCTATTAACAAGAGATTTAGTCATCCGATGAAAACAACGACAGTTGGAGTCAAAAAGCGGAAAGCGGAAAGGCTTCAGCAGTACGCCGGAACGCGGTGTCATGCTTTACTGCCAGCAACAACCGCCAGTATAGTAAGCGCTAGATATTTGGCAAGGCAGCTTGCATACAAGCAGGCCTGAACAGATGACCTTTGGATTACGGTTGGGTCACAGGGCAACCGGACGGTCGGAAGGCAATAGTGCCACTGACTGATTGACAGCGCAGAGTCGGACAGGATGTATCTCTACCTAAAAACTGACAGACCGCCGTCCAGAAGGAGGACCGGACCAATCTGAGCTAAGCAAGTGATAGGTGTTATATGAATTTCTCATGCACCACCCAATGGTTATAGTGAGTTTTACATGTCTAGGTTGGGAATGAGTGAATGACAAAGCCAGGAAAACAGCCGGTGGGCATACGAGAAACGTGGTTTAGGCGGTCATGTGCAGCATCACGAAAACGGCAGTTTCAATTCATGGAGATCGGAACAATGGCCTGAGTGGCCACGTTTCCGAGCAGTACCGCCCTCCATGGGTGATCAAGATGGCTTCAAGTAACAAGGATTTTTCCGATGCGCAACGAGGTTTTCGACCATTAGAGCATAAAAAACGCTACAACCGCCTAGAAAGGTAAAAAGAGTGACCATCTCAAGCGGTAGTTTGGTAAAAGAGAACCAGTAGCGCGTTGCCCTGGGCCTGTAGCACATCACATTGAGAAAAAGAAAGGCATTAACAGTACGCTGGTATGTAGTGCCGACGTTTTGCTGCCGCGCAACCACTACCAGTCGCGAGTGGGCTAAGGATGCTGCAAGAGTCGCCCGGTCCCTACGCAGCCTCGAAGCTGAGCCCTTGGATTACACAGCAGGCTTGTGCTCCCTAAGGCTACCAGATGGCTCGTCACACTGAGAAGAAAGAAAACATGCAACAAACAGAGCAGGATACTACGCCGATGTGTCCAGCAATGTTATTAGGGCTTGATTCCTATTTAAAGAAAAGGAGTACAGTCGCTAACGCCAAATCTGCCAACAAACAAAACGTCAGAAGTTACCTACAAGAAAGTATGGGACCAGTTCTAGGTGATCATTTTGATCGAGAAAATAAAGACGAAGAAAAACAACGAAGCTGTGGTGGAACATCGCCTATGGAAGAGAATCTAAGGAAATGCTTCAATTACATACAAGTTCGAATAGCCGTGATGAACAGCCTATGACGGAAAAGAAGTTCTCTGAAATGTTCTTCGATATCGGAGGCATTAATAAGTGCGATCAGATTAAATATGGGCCGCTTGCAGGTAAAAGAAAATGGCCACTGCAAATCGGCAGAAAATATAATGCCGTTACATCACAACGGGACTGGACCTTAAGGTGGTGCGATGGTTTGCGTAACTCCGTGACCCAGTGAGCCACGCTGGGCGGCACTTTCCGAGTGCTTTCAGAGCCACCCATACCAGATAGGTCAGTCGTTAGGGGTCAGCTAACTCAGTCCCATAATCCAATCCTCTTTGGAGGTTAGGGGGGAGGTCGATGACTCTCGTTCTTTAAAACCTAGCCATGGGAGACAACAGGTCTATGGATTATGAGCTCACAGTTCTATTGGCATAGAGCACGAGCGGTATGCATTCTCTCTGACGGTGGAAGGGCATCTTCAGGTGCTCGATGGTTTGCTACCGCCCGCCTCAAGTCAGGCAGCCCTACGTCAAATTGGTGCAAACCCATTAACTCCCACCTGTGGGTGGCCGTGGTCGCAGATGGGTAACAGAATAGGGTCGCAAAACACATCTGCCATGTTCTAGATCTTCAAAGGCTGTGTTTGACAGGCGTCCGACAGATCCCAACAGCTTACTGCAATCACACTCCCGAGTTGGACTTGCTTCTAACCGCATAATGGATCAGGCAATTGAGCTAAAGGCTCGGGGTGGAGTCCTTCAAGCGAACTTCCAAATTTCACACTACCTAGTGAGTCAGGCTGTTTAGTCAAAGGTTCAGGCTAAAGCGAACCTTCATGAGTGACCTCAGAGGTGTAACAGGAGGAGAGCCGGGAGGATACGGCATTTGGTAGATACCAAATAAAAATGGCAAAATTCCCAGATAACCTGTGGGTTTATGGAAAGTTGCCGCCCTTCAATATCTCCAGCGGTGTGAGACAAGGTTGCTCGCTGTCACCTTCCCTCTTTAACTTTGCCATCGACGAAATCATGGAAGCAGCGTTCACTGAACGCGACCTAGAAGATGTAAAGCTAGTTTCTGGTGAGCGACTTCTTAACTAGGAGTGGGCGGATGAAATTAAACGCAGCTGTGACAGCTCTCAAACATGCCAAGCAGCACTGGACCGATTAGCACTGGCTGTCAATTGTTCTGGGCTACGCTTTGCTACCTCGAAATGCAGTCCTTCTCCAAGGTTGATAGGAACCCACCTGCACTGAACCTTGGTGGTGATCAGATAGAGATCGCTCAAAACTTCAAGTAACTGGACAGTTATATTAGCACCCGTCGGATCGAAGATGAGGTTAAGAACCGTACAGAAAATGCTCGAGGTGTCTTTGCCAATGTCTACCACCTTTGGCGCCGACGCGACACCATGCTGACTGTGAAAGGCAGAGTTTATAATGCAGATGACCGCTCAATCCTCTTGTATGATTGTGAAATGTGGCCCATCAGGTCGACAGACATAAAGAGACTAGTCAAGTTCGACCATCGCTGCCTTCGAAACTTAGCTCATGTCCAGTGGGAGCACCGCCTGAGCAATGAGCGTGTGAGCAGGAAGAGTAAGTGAACCGCTCAGCACCATTAGATCACGCCCCGGGCTCTCATGGCTGGGTCACGTGTTGCGCAAGTCAGCGTATCGACTCCCACGTCGTGCGTTGTTCGTGCGGCGGGGTTGCGGTTGGAAGAGAAGAGGAGGCCAAGCGATGACTTAGTCGAGAGAAACGAAAATCCTCACTTCGGAGTTGTCGTCGGTTGGTGCATCCAGACTCCCTGGCTGGAGTCACAAGGACGATGAACACATTTGGTTGGACACACTTGCTGATACAGCGAAGAGCCGGCCCCAATGGCATTTTGGTTATGAGTTTCATTGTCCATTCACCTCCCCTTTAGATTACCCTCCAAGTACGATCTCATGCGAACTGAATAATATAATATTCAACATTATATCACTTGCTTTTTGTAGTATTTGCAATGCAAAGTTTGTAATAGTTTTCTGTATTGCGGCACATTAGCTGAGGTGTGTTTCTAAGCCTCAGCTAACGTGATGATGATGTGGGCTGAATAAGTAAATATTAGTTTTTCTAACCAAAAGCACATCCGCGCCATGCCGCACTTGTGCAGATGTTCGTCGCAGCAATCCGCTTACTTGTTCCATTGTGGTCTCGTTCACCATATTTACCTGTGTCCCAAAAGATCACCCATCTCATCAGAAACTTATGTGCACTTTACCCTGAGCCAATTGTGTGCCCTTTACACCCCCTATACTCCCCTTAGTCGGGGGGAAATCTAACCACCGCACCAGGCGGCAAAATCAGTTGCTACGCCACCGGCCCCATTGCCTTGTGGGTTAGACAGTTAAGTCAAAGGCTCAAGGTGGGGCAAGTGAAACAAAACCACTCACCCGGAATGGGCAGCGGGAGAGTATCATCTGCCCTCCAGACCGCGACGCCAATTCTACTTCCTCTAATTTTCTACCCACCCAATCAACTTTCTTCCTCCATCAACATTGAGCAAGAAACTGCAGCTGACCTCACTCATTCATCAAACCACAAGTCTCATTTCACCTTGGTTCTTCTAACATCTGCACGTTGGGTCAGATCTGCCAACAGAAAGCGCTAACGGTCACTCTTCACTCTCTTGGCATTGATGTGTGCTGTCTTAGAAACACGCACATAACATAGCAGCGCCGTGACGAATCTTAGACTCCCTGGTTCTGAATCTGTCGACAATGACTACACTCTTCGCCTCCCTGGTGATACAGTGTCAATGGCTCAAGGTATTTACCGTGATGGTATAGTCCTCAGCAGACATGCTGAAGGTAATCAAATAGAGTGGATAGCGGCAAACAGCCGCATGTGTGCGGTTCGACTTTGAAACTTTATAAAAATTAAGAAACAGCGTATGAGAACAAGGCGTCTTTTCATCCCCAAAGGCTTCGGTTGAGAACTTCAATAGTCTTCCTGGCGCCCTGGCAGTATCTCAGCACACATACAAACATGACGATTTAAGCAAAGTCCAAAGAGACTGGACATTAACGTGGTGCGATGGTTTACGTACCTCATTGACCCACTGAGCTATACTGGCTGATGCCTCCGGGCACTTTGAGAGCTACTCCTACCAGATTGGTCAATGGTGAAGGGTCAGACAAACTCAGTCTTTTGGTCCTCCAGGTTGGGGGTTTAAAATGGGATGCCATCCATTTCTGTAAAACGAAACCATTGCTACCACCCCGCTGCCTCGCGGACAGGCTTTTGAGCCAAAGACTTTAGATGAGGACCCTAATCGTCCTCCTGTCTAGGTCTGGGCGTCTTGGCAGTATCTCACCCCACATACAACCATGACATTTTCTTCAAACATAAACATGCTGCAACGGCCGTCACGTAGATTATCAAGGGTCGCCTTATCTTCTGCACACAGCAGGGCGGATAAGCGAAAACATGCTACTACTGGCGCCTTCTTTTCCACCTGTTTCTCTTACTCCCATCCCGATCCCCATTACTAACCTTTCTTCTATAATTCCCACCTTAATTGACAGCAACCGAAGTGCCACTGGAGTAGAAGCATCTGCAACCACCATCCCACCGCGCCTATCGGACGCTTATCGGCAAAAGTCCCATTTCCACGGCGACGTTCAACGTTCGCACTCTAAGACAAACAGGTCAACAGGCTGCACTCGCACGCACCTTGGACACACTGGGTATTGATGTATGTTGTGTGTCCGAAACTAGGATCAATGAACCTAACGGGGTTATTGAATTAATTGCACCCGCCTTATCCTCTCCTTATTGGTTGCAAGCATCCGGAGACGCCGATGCAGCACTCACGGGTCAAGTTCGTGTAGGTATCATTCTAAGCTCCAACGCTGTGCCATCGTTGGTTGATTGGATTCCGGTGAACAGCCTTTTATGTGCAGCCCGTTTGACGACATCAGCTAAGGTGGATTCACGAAGTAATACAAAACGCTGTTTGTTTGTGATTTCCATTTATGCTCCCACCGACTGCAGTCCTAATGCTGTCAAGGACACATTCTCTCACGACTGAACGCGATACTACGCAGTGCTACTAGTTCAGATATTATAGTACTTGCAAAGGATATGAACGCACAAGTAGGGCGTCTGAGCTCTTCAGAAGCTCAGCTGGGTGGTAATTACGGGCTTAACTCCTAACGGACTGACAACGGCGAGCGTCTGCTACAACTGTGTGCGGAGCACCAGTTGTTTCTTAGTAGCACCGCCTTAAGACACAGTGGGTCCCGAAGCATCACTTGGCGTCCTCCTGTAGCTGGCCAGCAATGGACCCCAATTGATCACCTTGCCATAAGTTACAGGTGGCGTGGTTCCATCCTGGATTGCCGTTCATCTTGGAATACCTATGTCGACTCTGATCATGCCTTGGTACGTTGTCATTTCTCCACGAACCTTACCGAGAGGCGCTTGATGCGTCTCCCCCCAAGTGGCAACGAAGAAACGGTCTCAACCTTGGCTCCGAGATTCTACACTCCATATTCGAGTCACCGAGCTTGCCTAAATTTAATGGGTCATGCAGTATTCAAGCCCGTGTGCAAACGCTCAAAGGTGCGTGGCAGTGAAGTATGGCTGTGGGGTACTGGAGCGTTGGCGAAATCTTTACCAAACCCCTAGCTCCATGATTCGGGATTCGCTTCAACCAAAGTTTCAGGGCCACGCAAGTATACCGGCCCGCGTATAAATGCTTGTGGTTACCTCGCAATGTAGTAAAAGCACAAAGTAAATAAAACCTGGCAACGTAACAGCAGCAATGTGTACTGTTACCTCGACGATAACAGGCTGTTACACACCAGCTAAAATCTATGCGTCGGTAACAGTTTTCCAGCACAAAGGTAAGCATAGTTCAGTAGTGTCCAACAAACCAAACATTGCTTCCAGTCCAGAATGATGACAACGAAATCATCAGGGGATGGTACACATCCATGTAATGTGGTTCGGTCAGGACCAACCATCATGTTTCCGGACGTGTCTTAGTGTGAGTGCGAGACGCATTTGCTCTCAAGCGTGTGAAAAAACGCTCTACCTTAAGATTGCCTATTGACCATATAAACTTAAGTTGTAGGAAGTACCAGGATCAAAACGGAGCAATGTAAGATATTATCGATGAGCATGTGCCGAAATCTAACCGGAAACACCAATGAGGTGCTCCTAGGAAAGTGGCTGAGGCCAATGACCCGCTTTGTTACACACACATCAGAAGTGAATGGAGTTCAGAGGCTCCTGGCAAGAGTGAAGCGTGGTGGTAATTTTGTAGTACCCGTTACATAGTAAAACGGTGTCTGACGAAGTGTAGTGACGAGATGGAACACTGTGAACAGAAAAAGCAAGAGAGATGGGTAAAATTATACAAAATAACAAAAAAGTGCTCCGTTTTTTTTCTTTTATTGCGGCAAAATAGCTGAAGCGTGTTGCTCACCTACAGCTAATGTGCCATGATGATGTTGTTGATTAAATTTGTTTTGGCCTATTGATTTCTATGTTTTTGTTTGGCTCTACTCAATAGACTGCTGCTTATACTAGACTACTGCTGTTAGCAACAGCCGTATTTCCAACTGATCAGAAGCGTGGGTGTAAAGAAGACAACAATAAATGAATCAATAGACAAGGAAGTGACCTTATCAAACTTGGTGACTTGAACTTTGATAATAAAAAATATGAACGGAAATCTAGTTGGCTAACAGTTATCTTTGTAGATTGGATTAACTAAATGCACTGACAAATAAACGTTGTAGTCATTAAAATCCATTGGATTCGATGTAAGCGCTATTTATGATAGTAGAATGTTGTATTGGTTTAAAAGACGTACCACAAGAGCGATGAAGGCAGTACGTGGGTAGTCAAGCCAGTCGTTTCAATAATACGCAGTGCTCTCAGGCGTAATGTTGGCTAACACGTCAAGAGAGCCTCCTTACCGGCCTACGGAGTATACGACCGACTTATCGGAGGCGAATCAAATACAAGATGCAGTACAACGAAGCCCGAGGGCGCGCAACCAAAAGTCGGTGGTGCACTGCAGTATTAGTTATTCCGTTCGCCTCATATTGTTACGCCAACGTCAACCAAATCAGCAACATCGGAGTCTATGCCATCAAGGTATGTGGTACATGGTTTTGTTGTGGATAAAGCACATCAACATAAACAGTAAAAATAACAGCAGTCACACACTAGTGCTTTGTGTTGGTGGAGCGCTGCTATGCAATCGCTAGTCGTTAAGTGAGGGCTAGAAAACACAGGGTGCCCAAACTTAGGCTGGAATTAGGAATTTAAACTAGGGCGTAGAAATTGCAAGTCAGACGGATCATCAGTTGATAAGAGCATTGGCATTGGACGCTAGTTAGAGGAACAAGTCAGCAATGGTGCTGCAACCGTCCTGCAGGAAATAATCTTAAATGATGTAACAGCTGTACGCCGTAACGGCGCTTCGCTGCCGTGCGACCACCGCCAGTCTTACAGGACTGTAAAGACATTCAAATTAGCAGAGATGCACGACAACACAGGCGCCAACAAATAAACTTGTCGGACTATGCATGTATGCTTAATAAAGTTAAAAGCACCAGGTTAGCTGAAAACTCCGCTATGATGAGACACAGCATATCAGGTACAGTCAACTCCATCCACGCACGGAACCTGTTATTACTATAGTATATACGCTGGTTGGGGGTGGAAAACTCCTCAGCTATTGTGCACGGAACCTGCAACCTGGATTGCCAAATAATATACAAACATTCGTGCCATGAGACGTATAAGTTATCAGACTGCAAGCTCAGGCACAATGAACATAGGCACAGATGCTTGCTGTAGCTCAGAAAATATGGTTTCTGAATCGTCACTGAACTTGTTATGCGTAGCCATTGGCTGAAAGTTAGCACAGAAAGTACATGACAAATTGGGGCGGGTTCCGCTCCTAGTTCAAAGTTTGAAGCCTCGCTGATCGGTTAGATTACTGCGATAACCAGTCTGATAGTCAGCTAAGCATTCAGTGCTAAATAGCCGCAGAATGCGGCAACCATAGACGAATCAGCTTGATTCCTATCGCCTCCAAATTATATGCCTCTGTAGTTTTCACAGACTGACTGGCGATCGTGAAAGCCATATTCGTGAAGAGCAAATCGGGCTTCGTCGTGGTCGGGGATGCATCGACCACATATTTACACTACGTCAGTTGTTAGTGCACCGTCGCATATATTGGCGGCCCACCGTTGTCGTGTTTCTTCATATCAAAGGTGCATTCAATTCGGTGGATAGACATGCACTTTGGGACAGCATACGCAGGAAAGGTGTGCCCGAAAAATATGTAAATATTATGCGAGCGCTTTATGTGCGTAGCTCGGGCAAAGTAAGAGCTTACGGTAAGCTGTCGCCGCCTTTCAATACTTCCAGAGGTGTAAGACAAGAATGCCCACTGTCACATTTCCTCTTTAACTTCGCTATTGATGAAGTCACGGAGATCACATTCACAGGACACGACTTAGAAGGTGTGGATCTGCTCCCAAGTGAACTTCTAGACTTGGAGCATACTGGTGGTATTGCACACTTCTGTGATAGCTCACAGACGTGCCAACCGGCATTGGACTGATTAGCACTGGACGTCACCCATCTCGGGTTACGCTTTGCACTCTCGAAGTACAAAGCTCTCCTTCAATATTGACAGGGACAACCTCCTGCGCTGACCCTTGGTGCGAATCAGCTAGAAGTCGTTCAAAAGTTCAACTACCTAGGTAGTTGCGTCAGCGCCGTCGGACATAAAGACGAGGTCAGAAACCGTATAGCAAAAGCACAAGGAGTTTTGCTAACCTTCGCCAGCTGTGGCGCTGGCGCCACATCACTCTCTTTGAGGGGTAGAGTGTACAATACAGCCGCACGTCCGACCCTACTGGCTCGTTAGATCAGCCAACATAAAGTGGCTATTTGCATTCGACGACCGGTGCCTAAGCGGTTTGGCTCATATCTGGTGGGAACACCGTGAGAGCAATGAGCGTGTTCGACGTGTCGTTTTTGGCGCACGAAGAAGAAGCGAACCGCTCAGCACGGTTATTTCACGCACGATGCCCCGATAGCTGGACCCCGTATTACGAATGCCAGTCCACCGACTTACGCGACGTGCGTTGCTTGCACACAGGGGGTGAGGATGAAAGAAGAAGAGGGGTGACTAAACGATGAATTGGTCAAGAGGAATAAAGACCCTTACTTCGAAGTTGGACTCGGTTTGAGCCTCTGGGTCCCCAGGTGGGGAACCGAAGGACGATGAACACGTCCGGCTGGATACACTTGTTGATACGACTAGGAGCCAACCTCAGTGGCGCTTGTGTCGTGCGTTTCTTTGGCCCTCAAGCTTAGTCTCCCCCCCCCCAACCTTGATCACATTTGTTACGCATAGTGTAACTCCCTTTTTGCGGCACAATAGCCGGCTGTTAGCTCTCCGGAACGATGTCTATCCGTTACCAGTGACTCAGCCGGCGTGCCATTGTTTCGTTTTTTTCTCTTCTCTTTTGTACTGCGGCACAATAGCTAAGGTGTTTCCCATCTGTAGCTAACGTGTAAAATGTAATGTATAGTGGCAGATGAAATTTGTCGCGGGTATCGCCTGGCCCGTAGCCTCAAGGAGCATAAACCTGTCTTGTAATCCGAGGGCACAGGTTCGAGAGACCGGGTGACCAGTGAAGAATCCTTAGCCCACATGCGCCTGGTGGTGGCTGCGCGGAAGCGAAGTGTCCGTACTACGTACCTGCGTACTGTCGATGCCTTGCTTTTTACCGTCCATGCTGTAGCCGGCTGCAGTCCTGATGATTTCATGAGCTCAGCGGGTCACGGCGCAGTGTAGCTGAAAAGTGGACCCAGCCAAAACGTAAGCTCATCCGAGCTTCCCAAAAACCCCATTCTGAGAACATATCAGCTACCAGCGTTCCCTGCATCGCCGTGTACGCCATCAGTCGCAAAGTAGCAGTCTTGAGGCATAGTGGATGTCAACATGTCACTTGGTACTTCCTGTGGCATGCAAGCGATAGATCCGAATTGAAATTTTTGAGCGTGCTGTCTTTTTGAGGTTTTAATTCCAAAGGACAGCGTTTACAAGTGTAGTGCAAAAAGTTTGACTTTTGTCAAATTTCGCTTGATCCAAATAATTTTGGATCACCGTATTCCCCTGTTTACGTCAGACCCATTCTCGGATCCCTACCAAACGTCGTCCATCTTTTTCGGGTTCAGTCTCTGGCTATTTTTCTGACACTATTGTGTGTTGTAATCCGTTTGCACCATATTCGAACCCGTAACTGTTTCTGTTGACTGCTCTGCAGGTAGCAGCTCGTCGGTTTTACCTTTTGATACTTGTTTCTCACTGTCTTGGAAAGCGTCATGTCGGATTCACTGAATACCGGCGCTATTGTGTCTTCGGCTGCGTTGATCAGCGAATCTAATGCTGTATGCGACAGCATGAGCTGCTCTAAGCTCGTGACGCACGGGTCTGGTAGCATATAGTGCTATGTGTGCAACTGATGGTACCACCAGACCTGTACCGATTTGAGCCCTGATCAGAACACAAGGCTCTCGACTAGCGATAGAATACTGTTCAACTGTCTTCTATGCCGTAGCCGTCGATCCACGCGTCTTGATGTCACTGAGTAGACATCGAGCAACGTCGGGCTGAAAGACCAGCAGGTGCGGTCTTTCATCACAGCTCTTGATCGTAAAGTGGAGGTACCGATGAGGAAAATGGGAGTCACTATTGATGTCGGCTCACGGGAGGAAACCATGCAGCCAATCTCACTTGCTGCCCATGAGGATCCAACTGAGGTGATGGCTACCGCGTCGTGTGCATCAGCCCCTAACGAGACCTCTGATGTCGTAATAAACGTCGTCCAACGTAAGACCGATCTAGCCCCTGTGCCGAATAAAAGCAAGAACAAGAGGACTAAAATAGTCCGTAAGACCACCTTAAAGCCTTAAGGTACTGAACCCATAAAGGTACTGGAGGTAGAGCACAAAGCTCCAACACAAATCACCCGTTTCTTTGGCGGAGAAACGCGTCGTGTCGACTACTGCCAAACCCGCAAAGACTGAAAAGACTAGACCGATGAGGGAGTTAGAAATAGAATACAAAGTCGCAACCTCAAGTACTTCAGTTCCTTTGGCGAAGAAACGCGCCGTGTCACCTACCAAGCCGATTGAAACTGGGGTAGAGTCGAAGACTAGTGGAGTGAATACGCCTCGTCGAGGTGATTCTTTTACTGATAGCAGCGTTATCTTCCGCAACGTTGCTGAATGCGCGGCAGATCTCCCCAGGGAACGCATGCCGGATGACCTCCAATGGTTCAAGCTCTGCGTCAACAAGGTGCTTCCACCTGGTTTCCCCGGTGTCACTATCAGGAAGCTAACCAGACTGGGGAACGTCCCTGTAGATACGCCAAATCCGCGACCCCGACTACTTCGTGTAGTCCCCCCAACCCCGGAGGAACGCAAAGCGTTAATGCGATTTGCATTCAAACTCAAGGGTAGTAATGTCACCGTTCATCCGGACCTCATATTGGCAGATCGACTGAAGTTAAAGGAAGCCATCGAAAGCCTCAAGCGGTTTTCAGGTGGTCAGCCGAAAGTCAAAATCTGGCCTACCAGAACCCCTCCTGGTAACGTACGACTAAGGGTTGGTCGTGTCGAGTTCCTTCGGGTAGTGCTTAGCAATGTGCGTAGCCTAAGGGACAAGGTACGTGAGGTGGGTCTACTTGTAGACAAATCTTTCACTGAAACGTGGTTGTCCCCGGATATCACAGACAGTGAAGCACGTTTACTTGGCTACGCACTGCTTAGATGGGATCGCACTGCCAGCCGCCAAGGTGGAGGCGTTGTCCTTTAGGTGAGCTATAAACGGGATATGTTAATGATCTGTGTTTTCCAGTCGCCGGATCAAATAGCTGAAGCCCTGGCGATTATGGTTTGCATTTCCCCTGCTCAGTTTACAGTTGTAGTGGTAAATCGAAGTCCTGGAAGTATCTCCAAGGAGGTCAGTGAGTTTCTTCGTATTCCGGCTGCCTAATACTGGGGGACTTCAACCTCCCTGAGATCTGTTTGGCTTATCTATCTTGTAGTTCGGTGGTGGCCACTTTCGGTTCGGATCTCCTCGGGCTAACCTTGTAATTGCCTTTGCATCAGTTCGTGGACCTCCCGACTAGATATTTGAGCAACCAAACCCCGTCTACCTTGGATCTCATTTTTGCGAAGTCACACGATTTCGTAAGTGATATTACCTACGACTGTCCTCTAGGAGCCAGTGACCATGTCTGCATAGCCTTTCGATGTGCTCTAACTGTCACTAAGCTACCGCTGAGGCATGTCCGACTATTTGGCGGGCAGACTTTAACGCAATGCGAGACAAAGCTTCAGTTCTGCGTTGCGTTATCACCGTGACTGACACTGTTGAAACAGTCTCGGAGAAATTTAAAGTATACCTCACCGAGATCACTGCTCCCCACATCCCACTCATTAAGAAAAGGGAGACACGGGCACAACCTCCTTGGATAGATCATACAGGTAAATACCCGCTCAGGAAGCGCTTTAAGTGCTGGCGAATTTACCAAGCGGCTTCATCAACCAGCACCTACGAAAGCCATCGAGCGGTTAGAAATAAATGTAAGCAACACCTTAGGACTGCTCGTCTTCAGTACGAGAAGGATAAGTCTGACGCAGCCGCAACAAATCCAAAGTTCTTTGCTTACGTAAGGAAGCGTAGCGGTACAAACTCGTCTATACCAGCTTTACTACGTGCGGACGGGACCCGTGTGCATACCGACTACGATAAGGTTTGTATACTTAGCGAACAGTATACTGGTGTCATTTCTCGTGAGACCTATCTAACTCAGGAAGCACTGGGCCCCTGTTTGAGAAACGAACAAACGAAAGGCGTACGAAATGAGCAATCAGTCACCGGCCCCTAATGGGCAAGATTCCCTGTATTCGCTCCGCTGCGTTGCTGGCAGGCTATTCGGTCAAAGGCTCGGGTGGGTGTCCCCTAAGTAAAGACCCTACTTCGGCTTGGGCAACCGGGTAATATCCCGCCCTCTGACGAAACCATGGACTCCGATGTGTTCTGTTCTGTTTTCCTTTACTTTTTCTGTACCTTCTTTGGAGTCCCATGTAGTTTCTGATGGCTCTATGTCTATTCTTAGACGGTTGCAAATATACATATATATATATATATATATATATATATATATATATATATATATATATATATGGTTGGCGGAACCCGGTTTCGGATTTGACTGTCACTGTGGCAAGCCACAGGACGCCTGCGCCTACAGAGTGAACATGGGTAGCTTGCGCTGCACCACCCACAGCTCCAACCACACACCCCATATCCAGTGTAAACCCGAAGGAATAAGACCAGGAGGCAAGCGGATGGGAGCCACGTTTCATCAACGGAGCCGGCCCACACTCCTTCACAGGCAAACACAAGCACACTGTATTTGGGAATCAAGCGCACACAAGGCGGTGGCTGGACCGTAGTCCGCTCCACACTGAGTGCATGGAACCACTCTTCGAGCCTAACACGGCCACAAGGACCGTGCACCCCGTCCCCTCCAGCAACGACCAACTGTCTCCTGGAGCCTGTATGAACGAGGTGGTGGGTAATAGACAGGTAGGCACCTTGTCAACATGCACATCAAGCGCAACCACACCGGGGATATAAAGCAATAGCCATTCACTTGAAATGACAAGATGCAATAAAATAAATGCAAAAATGCATACACACACGGCGGGATAACTCTTCCCTAAATTAGCATATGAAGTAAGTTGGTTAGCAACGAACCCGCGTTAAGGAAAAAATGTCCACAAGTTACTTAAACCTGCTACAAACGCAACAATGTTATCGAAGATAAGCGCAATTAGCGAAATCAACGTGGCCCGTTAATAGAAGATTATTCAGGTAGGCAGAACAAACCAAATAAAGTGTAATGAAATTTATGCAGTTTAAAAAAAATCTAGTTTAAGTTAAGTTGGTTTAGCCCAACTGCGGTGAAGAAGCATCAAGAATGCAACATCTGCCTCAGCATGGGGCATATATATATATATATATATATATATATATATATATATATAGGTTGAGCTAGTCACAAAAGTCCCGGAGGATTCTTACCGAACTGAAATCAGCATAATGGAGACACAAGTCTTCGGGCTATTGCAAGGGCTAAATCTCTCTAAAGCTTCTGACCCTGATTCGATTCCTCTGAAGCTGATGCATGGATTGGCCGCTGAGCTAAGTGGCCCTCTCACATGCGTGTTTACCATTTCGCTCGACAGCTGTGCCTTACCTTCGGAATGGAAAATGGCAATCATCTGTCCGAGTTTTAAGGGCGGTGAAAGCGCTCTGTCTGCGAACTATCGTCCTGCCAGCGTGACAAGCGTAGTAGTTAAGTTGTTTGAAAAACTGATCAGGGATTCGGTGAAGAATCACCTAAATAAGTTAAACCTTCTCAGTGCTGCACAGCACGGATTCCGTGAGGGGTTTTCGTGTCAGACAAATGTACTTGAAGCTCGTGAAAGCTGGCCCGAGGAAGTAGACAATGGTCATGCTATCGAGGCGCTTTCTGTTGACTTCTCGAAAGCCTTTTATACCGTCCCACATCAACGAGTCTCAATAAAGTTGAAATTTTATGGGATACCTGGAGGCATCGTTAAATGGATGTCTGCTTTCATGGAGGGGAGCGAACAGTGTGTACGCCTAAAAAAGCTTAGTGGCGTTCCGCAGGGTTCGGTTTTAGGGCAGTTGCTATTCGCAATTGTTGTCAATGGCCTACCCCAGAAGCTTGAAGTACCGTCGCTATTGTTTGTTGGTGACCCCAAGCTCTAGAATGTTCTGGATATCCCTGGGGCTCTGAGGCAATTCAGAGTGCGTTGGATAGGCTCTGGGATTGGTCAACTTTATGGTTGGTGCCTATAAATCAGGCGAAATATTGTCCTTCGCATTGGAGGTGCTAGTCCTCCCACGTGCTGTAGTTGGTGGAAGTGAAATCCCTGTTGTCATTCAACAGGTTGATCTAGATATCGTCTATACCTCAGTGCTTCACTCTGGGAACAATTGGAGGAAGTCTGTTTGCAGAACGTTCTGTATGATGTGGCTTATTCGCCGCTCCTTCGGTGTCTTAACGACAGATATTTTTGTGTAGCTACTCTCAGCTTTCGCGTGACCCCACTTAGAATACTGTATCCAGGCTTGTCCACCATGTCTGGTAAGAAACAAAATGGAACTGGTGAGGGTTTTGCGAGTGGGTACAAGGTTAGTGCAGGGATTAGGGGGCAAACGCATCCCGAACGTTTGCTTAGCTTGGATATGTACTCAAAACACTACCGGAGAATTAGGAGTCTTGATCTTCACTCACCGTATCCTAACGGGTAAGATCGGTCCAGACTTGTCCTGGCAATTCAGTCGCGTCAAGCTGCCTAGTCTCCGAGGTCACTCGTTGAAGCTGCACAAACTGCGTTCTAATGGGGTAAGGACAGAAACCCGATTGTCGCGTCGGGTTATTCAAAGCTGGAACTCGCTTTCGAAGCACGTCGTTAGGGAGTCCACGGTAGAGGGTTTCGAGAGTCAGTTAGATGCACTTGGGTGACAGTACCAAACCTATCCCTTCTCCTAACCGACTTGTATCTTCAACATTCTGTTCGTTTTTTCTATTTCTTCTCATATCTAGGTATTGTCATTAGTTAGTTTACATGTCACCTCTTGTTTGCTTAGTTTACCCTTAACATTCTTACTTCATATAAACCGGCCTGGTAGAGACTGCTAGGGCATGAAAATGTGGGCAGTAATTGGATGGACAGGCTGTGATGCGGTCTTTGTTTTAGGCTATTCAACATCTAAAGCAGACCTATCAATTCGCGACCCAACGATATGCAGAAAAAAGAACATTCACGGAATTATCTTATCGTTCCGGTCCCAACTGACTTTCATCTTGACCAAGACGGTGTGGCTCGCTCGCTAATTGCTGTTTATGTTCAAACAGGTGCGTCAACTCTGATAATGTCCTGACATGTCATCGATTTTTCTTAGACCTTGTCATCAATCGCAAAGGGCAATCGAAAATCGGTCGCATTTTACGGTTCGGAAAATCAACTGGCACAAAAACAACACTTAAGCGACACGGTCACATCGAGTTCCGGTGCCGTAATAATTCTGTCAGTATTTATGCGGTTAGAACGGTTATATTCCGCAGGATAGATATAGAACCGTTAAAGCCATAGAGATTAAAAAAGGAAGAATTGTGTAGAAAGTAAAGCAATTTAGTGGTATCACAAAAGCCGATTTCTCCTGTTTGGCGAATTAAACGCTACTGTGTCCGAATTTGAAAAACGTACGAAGGTGCTTCGAATCTGTGGAAAGGATCGACAAGAGCTAAGCAGGAAATCAGCGCCATCACGTTTTTCCGCTACGCGACCACCGTGCGGTTTCTTCCAGTGCGATCCTTTAAGAGCGAACGGAGCAAGATGTGATAAACGCTCGCAAAGCATGAATAAGAAGTGGCCAAACCATCACAATAGGCGCAGTAAAGCGAGCACACTGAGAGGGATGATCGTATTTCCTGAGGCGCAATGATTAAGATTGTCGTTTGAAAAGTGGTGTTCGACCCACAAGTAAGTTATCCTTTGAAAATACCGGTTACCAGAAGCCGACGCGACATGTACTCGCTTCCCTACAACTGCATCGCGAAATAAGGCATCGTAGACCTTGTTTGTAGGCCCGTAGCCTAGAGGTAACGAGCTTGTACTCTTGCGGTGAGGGGTTGAATAAAGGTAGGGATAGGCAACCTCGCGGTATACTCAGCCAACGTGCCACTGGTGGTGGTCGCACGGCAGCGAAGTGCCGTTCCAGTGTACAGCTGACACAATATTGTTATTTAGACCTTGCCTTTTACTGGGAGTGAAATGCCCCAAAAGGTACCTCAGATGCGTGGGCAACCGGGAGACAGTAATACAATGAATTTCTCTTCAAACAATTTCCTGATGCTCTGGCCACCGCAGAGGATAATCAACAGTGCCCTATCTGCCGCATCGAGCAGGGTGGATAGGGGTTTGGATGATACTGCTCAAGCCTTCCAATCTTCTTATTCCACTTCTTAAGCTCGTTCTCTTTCACCGTCCCGGTCCGGCTTCACTTTTACCTCCCTGTTTTCAACTCCCCGATTCTTGGCCCTCCCCCAACATGCTTTGCTAGGCTTTTACCTTCTAGTTTCAACTCACATGTGAACGCGGAGCGTCAATCCTCTCCTGTCGACAAGTCCATGCCCAACCAAGCGGCCAAGCCCAGTTCATCGGCTTCCATTTGGAGCCCACGATCCTCCTTCAGATTGGCATGCCTCAATGTACGCACAATGCTACAAATCAGTCAACAGGCATCAATTGTCCGAACTAAAGAGACCCCCTCGATCGATATCTGCCGCTTATCGCAGACCCGCCTGCAAGACTCGAGCTCTGTGCTCACTCTGCGATCCCCTTCAGACGACACTAGCAGCACTTTCTCATTGCGCCTATCCGGTGACGATGCAGCTTCGAGCACCGCCAATGACGGTGTTGGGATTGCCCTGAGTCCCCGGGCTGAAGCTACTCTGGTTGACTGGATCCTAATCAGTAGCCGGTTGTGTGCGATCCGATTGGCTGGTTCGTTCAAAGCTTCGAAGTCGCATGGAACTAACAGGTGTCTATTCATCATCGCTGCCAATACAAACACGAACTCTAGCGATGATTCGGTAAAAGATGACTTCCATCGTCAAATGACCTAGCTCCTTCGCCACAGCAGAAGCTCGGACAATGTTGTGCTGGCTGGGGATCTGAACGCACGTTGAAAAAGTATCCACCGATGAACTGCATCTGGGCGGCCAACATGGTGTAGGCTCCCGTAATGATAACGGTGAGTGGTTACTTCATTTGTGTGAATATGCTCGCTTATTGCTTGCGAGCACTAATCTCCGACACAGCACTCGCCGGAGGGTGACTTGGCGCCCACCAGCGTCGAAGCAGTCCTGGACGCAAATCGATCACATTGCGATAAGTTACCGATGGAGGCTGCGTCCAGAACTGTCGCCCGATTTGGAGCACAGGTGTGGACACCGACCATGCACTTGAATGTGCTGACCTGCCGATGCGTTTTGGCGGACGCCCAAGACGATGTCGTGACCGTATTGACACTAGCCAACTGGCAAAACCAGCTGTTCTGAATGCCTATTAAAGTACGCTGACATGCGAGTTAAGTAAGCGCTCACTGGATACAATTGGAGGCCACTGGTCGCATGTTAACTAGACCTTACTAGCAGCAGGCAAATCCTTATGTGGTAAGTCTAATGGCCAACATGGACATTGGGTCTCTTCGCAGTCTCTGGAACTTATCGATGCTCGCCGGCATATTCTGGGTGGAAGCGAACACAAGGAAACGCGCAAAGAGCTCCGGGCAAAACTCCGTGCTAGCCTGAAGAGAGACCTCGAATCCTGGTGGTCTCATCGTGCATCAGAGATGGAAATGGCCGCTGCCCTCGGGAACCATCGTAAGTTGTTCCGGCTGATCCGGGAAACAGGCACAGCAGAAGACCTGGTGTCAGTGAGACAATTTGTGTCGAAAATGGATTGTATATCCGCAACTTGTCAAAACGCTTGGAGCGTTGGGCTGAGCACTTTGAAAGGCAATTTAATCGGCCGGAATTGTTAGATTTCTCGCCGGTCACTGATCGCCCCGCTCCGTGGGATGTACCTTTGGATCCACCCTCTCGCTCAGAAGTCGGAATGTTGAAGTTAAATAAACCCGCGGGACCAGATGATCTACCTTCAGCCATCTTCAAACTCGGGGGACCTGCTCTTGTGGATGACTTACACGAGTTACTAGTGAAACTGCAGGAGCAGGAAACTGGCCCAACCGACTGGAGCCGCTCCGTTATTGAGGCTCACGATGGGAATTTGGCAACCATAGAGGAATTAGTTGGATCTTCATCGCCTCCAAATTGATGGCTTCTGTCATCGTTCACAAACTGACTGCCACTTGTGAAAGCCATATTCGTGAAGAGCAAGCCGGGTTACGTCGAGCTCATTGCTGCATTGACCACATCTTCACTTTGCGTCAGTTGTTGGAGCACCGTCACATATATTGCCGGCCCACCGTAGTCTTGTTCCTCGATATCAATGGTACATTCAATTCGGTGGATAGACATGCACTTTGGGACTGTCCACTCAGGAAAGGTGTACCTGAGAAACATGTAAATATTATCCGGGGATTATATGCTCGTAGCTCGGGAAGAGTGAGGGCTTACGGCAAGCTGTCATCGCCCTTCAATATCTCCAGCGGTGAGACAAGGATGCCCGTAGTCACACTTCCTCTTCAACTTCGCTATTGATGAAGTCATGGAGATCGCGTTCACAGGATACGACTTAGAAGGCGTAGAGCTGCTCCCAGGAGAACGACTTCTTGACTTGGAGTATGCAGACGATATCGCCCTAATCTGTGACAGCTAACAAACGTGCCAAGTGGCACTGGACAGATTAGCACTGGCTGTCAGCCGCTTCGGGCTTTGCTTTTCACCATCGAAGTGCAAAGCACCCCTGCAAGATTGGCCTGGACCGCCTCCTTCGCTGACCCTTGGTGGGAATCAGTTAGAAGTCGTACAAAAGTGCAACTACCTGGGAAGTTGTATCAGCGCCCGTAGGATCGAACACGAGATCACGAACCGTATAGCAAAAGCTCGAGGCGTTTTTGCTAACCTTCGCCACTTATAGCGCAGGCAAGACATCACTCTCGCCCTGAAGGGTATAGTGTACAATGCAGGGGTACGTTCGACTCTACTGTACTGTACAGTTGTGAAACCTGGCCCCTTAGATCAGCAGAGATAAAGAGGTTAGTTACGTTTGACCACTGGTGCCTTCGCAATGTAGCGCACATCTGGTGGGAACACCGCGTGAGCAACGAGCCTGTTCGACGCCTTGTTCGCGATACAAGAAAAGGAAAGGAACCGCTCAGTACCGTTATTTCATGCACCAGGCTCCGATGACTCGGTCATATTTTGCGCATGCCAGTCCACCGACTTCGGCGAGGTGCAATGTTTGTGCTTTGGAGGTGGGGATGGAAGAAGAGGAGAGCTGGTCAAGCGAGGACTTGGTCAAGAAGACTGAAGCCCCTTACTTCGAAGTTGGCATTGGTTGTAGCCTCTTGGCTCCATGGTTGGGGTCCGAAAGACGATGGGCAGATTTGGCTAGACACACTTGCTGATATAGCTAGGAGCCGACCTCGATGGCGTTCGTGATGTGATTTTCTTTGTCCCACCCCATCCCTCTTAGCCTTCCCCTCCAACCACGATCTCATTATTTAGCACTTTATAATTTTGCATGATAATGTTTTTGTGTTGCTGCATAATAGCCGGCAGATAGCTTACCGGAACGATGCACCTCCGTTACTGGTAGCTCAGCTGGCTTGCACTTGTTGCATTTTATTCTCTTGTAGATATTGCGGCACAGTAGCTGAGGTGTTTCCCACCTCTAGCTAACGTGTATAGTGTGTGTGTGTGTGTGTAGTGTGTGGTTGCATACTCGCCAAACGCTAGTATCAGCAGGCGTGTCTTCATGTGGCAAATCAAATTGTCAAAATAAACGTTGGGTCTCTACAAGTCTCTGGAGCTTATGGATACTCGTCGACGTATTCAGGCTGGAATACAATGACTCGCAAAAATTTTAGGGCAAAATAGCGTGCTAGCCAGAAATGAGACCGCGAAGCCGTGTGGTCTCATCGTGCATCGGAAATGGAAAGAGCTACTGCCGTGGGTAATCATTGTAAGTTATTCCATATGATACGGGAAGCAGGCAACAAAAGACCTGGTGTTAGGGAGACAATACGCGAGAGTTGACAGCTGATCCACAGCCTGACAAAACGCTTGGAGCATTGGGTGGAACAGTTTGCAAGGCATTTTAATCAATCTGAGTTAGCACTTTCTTTTTCAAGCATTGAGTGCTATTCTCCATGGGCCGTCTCCTAAGATTCGCCCTCACACGCAGATGTCGAACGTGACATCAGACTGTAGAAATTGTAAAAAGCCGCAGGGGCAGATAGAATTTTCCCAACCCTCTTCAAATTCGGGTGACCTGCTATTGTAGATGATTTACATGAGTTGCTAGTAGAACTTTGGGAGCAGGAAACTGTCCAGACAAACTGGAGCCGCTTCGTCATTGTCCAAATCTTCAAGGGAGGCTGCCGTTTGAAGTGCGTCAATCATAGAGAGATCAGTCTGATCACAATCACCTCTGAATTGCTTGCGTCTGTCGCTTTCCACAGACTGGCTGGCGCTCTTAAAGGCCAGATCCGCGAAGAGCACGCCGGGTTTCGTCGAGGTCCGGGCTGCATCGATTACAGCTTCACTTTGCGTCAATTTTTGGAGCACCGCCATGTTTATTGGCGACCCACCGTAGTAGTGTTTCTCGACATCAAAGGTGCCTTCGATTCGGTTGATCGATGTGCCCTTTGCGACTGGCTGCTGAGAAAAAGTGTGTCCAATAACTGCGTAAACATTATCAAAGCGATGTACGCGTATAGTTCCGGCAGAGTGAGGGTTTATGGTCGCTCTTCTACATCTCCATCGGTGTGAGACAAGGTTGTTCGCTGTCACCTTTCCTCTTTACCTTCGATGTTGACGAAGTCATGGACACAACCTGGAAGGTGGACGCGATCTAGAAGGTGTGGGGTTAGTTCCTGGTGAGCGACTAATTGACTTGGAGTATGCGGACGGTATTGCCCTAATCTGTGACAGCTCCAAGACGTGCCAAGCAGCACTGGAATGATTAGCACTGGCTGTCAATAGTTTTGGGCTACGCTTTGCTACCGCGAAATGCGAAGTCCTTCTCCAAGATTGACAGGAACCCATCCTTGCGCTGAACCTTGGTGGGGATTATCTAAAAGTCGTTCAGGAACTCAAGTACCTGGGGAGCTATACTAGCGCCTGTGGGATCAAAGATGAGATTACGAACCGTCTAGCAAAGGCGCAATGTGTCTTTGCCAACCGGCGCCATCCCTTTCGCCCTGAAGGGCAGAGTTTATAATGCAGCCGTCTGTTCAACCCTCTTATACAGCTGTGAAACCTGGGCAATCAGGTGGACAGACATAAAGAGGCTAGTCACTTTCGACCATCGCTGCTTTTGCAACTTAGCTCATGTCTAGTGGGAGCACCACCTGAGCAATGAGGATGCTTGGCGTCGCGTATTTGGTGCAGGAAAAGAGAGTGAACCGTTCAGCACCATTATATCAGGCACCGGCTCCAACGGATGGGCTACGTGTTGCGCATCCCAGCACAACGACTCCCGCGACGTGCATTGTTTGCGCACAAGGGGTTGCAGTTGGAAGAGGAGGGGAGGCCAAGCGATGACTTGGTCGAGAGAAATGAAAACCCACTCTTCGGAGTTGGCGTCGGTTGGTGCATCCCAACTACCTGGCTGGGGTCACAAGGACGATGAACATGCTTGTTTGGACACTTGCTGATATAGCGAAGAGCCAGCCCCAGTGGCGTTTGTGTTGTGAGTTTCTGCGTCCACCCCTCCCCCATAGATTCCGATGGTCGAACTGAACTAGCCTCCTTACATCTGTCCATCTAATGAGTCGGAGGTACGGCTGCATTATACACTCAGCTCTTCAAGGAGAGAATGATGTTGCGTTGGCGCCATAGGTAGCGGAAATTTGCAGAATCTCGAACTTTTGGTATGCGGTTCGTGACTTTGTCTTCGATTCCACCGGCGCTGATACAGATGCCTAGGTAGTTGCATTTCTGAAAGACTTCTAGATGATCCCCAACAAGAGTCAGATCAGTAGACAGTCCCTGCCAATCCTTGAAGAAAGCTTTGCACTTTAAGGGTGCAAAGCAAAGCACGAAACGGCCGACAGCCAGTGCTAATCTATCCAGTGTCGCTTGGTACGTTCGGGAGCTGTTGCAGATGAGACCAATGTCGTCCACTTACTCTAAGTTCAACTGGAAACAGATGCACACTTACTAAGTCGTGTCAAGTTAACGCGACTTCCATGTCTTCGTATGTAGCGAAGCTGAAGAGGAAAGGTGACGGCGGGTATCCTTGTCTTACACCGGCGTAAATATTGGAGGCGACGACAGCTTGCCGTAAGAGCTACGCGCGTAAAGCTCCCGGGTAATATTTACATATTTTTCAGGCATATCTTTCATTAGCAGACAGTTCCAACGAATACATTGATTCACCGAATGGAAGACACATTTAATGCCGAGGAACAGGACAACGATGAGCCGATAATATATGCGACGGTGCTCCAAAAATTGACGTAAAGTGAACATGTGACCGGTGATGCCTTGATTTCGGTGAAACCCCATTTGCTCTTCACGAATCTGCCTTTTACGAATATCAGTCGATCTGTGAAGAATGACACAAGTAACTTGGAAGCGATGGGGACCAGAATGATTTCACTATGGTTGCCGCATTCCGAACGTAAGCCTGTCTTGATGATTGGGACAATAACGAAGCGGCTCTGACCGGCTGGGACAGTTTTCTGCTCCCACAGTCATGCTAGTAACTAGTGTAAATCATCCACGGAAGCAGCTTCCTCGAATTTGAAGAGAGCGGGATGAAGGTAATCTGGTCCTGCAGCCCGATCTCACATTCGACCTCTGGGCGAGAAGGTGGATCCAAAGGAACAGTTCAGGGAGCAAAGCGATCTCTGGCTGACGAGAAAGCCTGCAATTAAGGCGGACTAAATTGCCTTTCAACATGCTAAACCCAAAGCTACAAGCGTTTTGAAATGTTGTAAATAGGCTGTTCACTATTGCCAAATTTATATGGTGTTCGCAAAGTCTAGACACGGGATAATTCGCCATTTTTCATTAAAGTAAAATGAATGATAATTGCCCTTATTGGGTTTTAAGAGGTGATCATGAGGAGTGGCCTTCTCGTTCAATAGACAGTCCTCTGGATTTCTATTCTAGGGAATGATAAAGAAGAAAGTGTACTCAACAAAAGGCACAAATCTTAGACACTTGAGTAAACGAATAAGGAGTGAGTGTAACAAAATTACGGTAATGTGGATTTAATGCATCAAGCCCAAGAAAAGTCCGCCAAATGCATCAACCTTCGCAATACAAATGATGGAAAACATATTGAAGGTGCAAGTTGAATAAAAATTTGCATTTTTACCCATCTATCCAGACTTTACAGACATACCATAGTCGCAATAACACCAGGTCTCCTGTTGCCAGTTTCCTGTATCAGACAGAATAACATACGACGGGTACCGAGAAAAGCTGCCACTTCATCTCTGAAGCACGATGAAACCACCAGTATTCGCGGTCTCTCATCAGGCTAGCACGGAGTTTGCAATAGTTTTGCGAGTCGCGTTGTGTTCGCTTTTAGCCGGAATGTGCCGGCGGCCATCGATAAGTTTCACAGACTGTGTAGACACCCAATGTCTAGGTTGGCTATCAGGTGTACTACATGAGTAAATCCCTGCCGCTAATGTGGTCTGGTGAATATGCGACTAATGACTGTCCACTGTGTGCAGCGAGCGCTTATTCAACCCGAATACCAGCGTAATTCGATAAGCATTAAAAGCATCTGCTTCGCTAGTTGGCAGGTGCCTATGCGCTTACAGCGTCGTCGAGGGCGCCCACCAAAACGCACCGTCAGACAAGCATATACAAATGTAAGGTCAGTGTCTACAAATGTGCTTCAAATCGAGCGAAAGTTTTGGACGTAGCTTTTCCAGTGCTATGGGGTATACCACACATGATCTTAGCTTAGAAAGTAAGCTCGTCGCCTGCCTCGTAATCCTCAGGTCGCGAGTACTAGCCTGCGTGGGGGACCGGTTGACTCTCGCAGTAATCCCAGTCCATGTTTGGCTGGTGGAGGTTGCGCGGCAGCGAAGCAACGGTCATGGGTACCGGCGTACTTCTGATGGCTTCTTTTGGGCTATCCAGGGGCAACCGATCGCGATGTGATCGGCTGGAGTTCATGAATAGTCCAAATCTGGTAGGCTCCGTGTCACCTATCGGCGGGTGCCGTGTCGGATCTTTGTGCTCTCGAGGAATAGGCGAGGATTTAACACAATTGAAGTGACCGCTCACCGTTGTCAATACGTGAGTCTACACTATGCTAACCACCCAGATGCAGCTTATCAGTGGACAAATTGCCGAGTTAAGTCTTCAAATCCGTTCTTCTGTGACGAAGGAACTCGTTAATCTGGTGGTAGAATTCACTTTTCACCCAACCCGTGTTACAGTTCGTGGCGGCGTGTGCAGCAACGACAAACAGGCACCATTTGTCCTCGCGCGACTTCGAAGTTTAGAACGAGTCAGTCGGACGGCACACAACCGGCGGTTGATTGAGATCCAGTCGACCAAAGCAGCTCCAGCTCTGGGACGCAACAACCACAACAACAGTGCATCAGCCATTTGAACTGATGCTTCACTGCCATACAACCACGAGGAACTATGAAATAAAGAATAATAAGAGGGAGAGAAGAGGGGCTTACCTGAAAACATTAATGCTCTAAGCAAACATTCAGGGTCAAGGCGCCTACATCTTGTGTATACAACATACCGTCGTAAACAGATGGCTATCGTGCAAAAATAAGGTGGCATCAGTGAGACAACTTCCTTGCGACTTTCACTGACACGCGTCATAATCAGCCATTACCGCGCATATAATTCAGCACCAAACATTAAACAGGCAATCCGATTAGGAGACGGCAGTAGACGTGCCACTGGTTTCGGTTGCGAGCCGTGTCGTGTAAAGTCCCGAGCCAAGCACAAGGCGAGTCACGTGGACTCCAGCCCGGAAGACGAGACGGACCAACGGCACCAAGTTTGGTCGTCAGTACGCTCATTTCACGCTGCCAAGTCAAGTTCTGTCGACCTCGAGCCTTGCGTCACCCCACAACTGGCAGACTAAACAAGGCCCTCCTAGGCAAGCGGTGACAACGCATACGTAACACGCGCCCGAGCCAACGTAACTTATTCAGTGCCATCTGTTGTTCTAGGGAGCTAGCAAGGTTATCAATACCTAGTACTCACCTACGCACATCATCGTTGCGGACACGCTGGTGCCATCCGACACCAGCAATGCTTCGCAGACAATCATGACCACAGACATGAAGGCGCCTGAGATCTTCAGATCGAAAGAGCCAGGTCTCACTACCATAGAGCAGAACGGCCCTCAATGTGGCCTTGTATACATGGCCTTTCAGACGGGGAGAAATTCCCTTCGGTCGCCCAAGATGCCGCAGTCTCAGGAAGACAGATCTGGCCTTCACAATATTTGAGCAGAAGTCAGTTTCCATGCGTCCATCGTTGCTGATGCAACCGCCAAGAAAAGTGCATTAAGCAACCACCTCGAGTTCCCCGTTAGCAAGGGTCAAGGGGTTATAAAGCGTCTGGTGGTCCCGCAGCAACACTTTGCACTTTGAAAGTGCGAAATGTATACCAAATAATGAGACCACTCTAGACACGCTATTCAAGATTGATAGTGCCGTCGCAACATGATCGAAAAGCAAGACGATATTGTCCAGGTAATCATGATTAATCGCCTACATAATGAGATTCCGCAAGGGAACACTCCATGATAGAATCTACGACGAAATGGAACAAAAATGAGGAAATCAGACAACCCTGACGAAAGCCAGTTGTGTTCGGATAGCTATCTGACACGTCACCGTAGACCCTGACGCCGTCTGTAGTGAATATAGAGCACGTAGGATGTTCAAATATATCGTAGGAACACCTTACGACGCAGGTATTTTTAAACAGAATGCATCGATCGACTGAATTGAACACACCCTTGAAATCAAGGAACACAGCTATTGTCCGTTTGCGTTATGCATGGCGCTGATCTAGTACCTACCGTAGAGTGGTCTATACAGCCATGCCATGGGCGGAAACCTGCCTGTTCTTCCCTAATCCGAGATTCCGGTTCCACAGTGAGGCGACGAACAAGAATCGAGGTCAGTACTTCTGTCACAACTGGTGTTAAAGCCGTCCGTGCGACTGCGCTTCTTGTATATTGCTACTATAATCGATTCGTTCCAAGCAGCCGGGACACTCTCTTCCTTCCAGATACGTTCGAATAGGAAGGTCAATGCTCCGCGGAGGACCCCACCTCCATCCTTAAATGGTGTAGGTTGGAAGGAATCCGCGCTTGCAGCATGAAAACGATTGAGGGCTGTGATCGCGTTTCGGATCACAGCCTCCGACAGAGGCTCTAAACTAACCATCCATGGCTCGTCCTGCATCATCTGAGAAGAAGAGAACTGGAAGCAAGGGATCAGCTGAACTGATCTTGAAAGTGCTCCGCACAACGAGCCATACGTCGCTTCTTATTGTGTATCAGTGCACCCGCGCTGTCTTTGATCGTCTCACTGACGCCCGGTTTCCTGGTACCAGTGGTGCGGATCACCTGGAACAGATTGCGGTAATTGCCTACTGCATCTGCCTCCTCCATTTCTTGAGCCCGAGTGGTCCACCAGGCTTCTCTGTCAGCACGTATGCTCCACTTTAATTCGCGCCTAATGGCCCGTCTGGTCACACTGTGCTCAGAGCCAACCGGGAGGTACCTTCAAGGTTCCAACATGTTCACCGACCTATCGGATATCCAGTGACTGGTGCGGTGACCTATGAGATAGTGCCACAATCAGATGCTCCTACGTCGTGCTTAGCGGCCGAGCTCCTACTCCACTGAAGCTCAGTGTCATCAGAACAATACAGTGAAAGTTCGGTATGCAGTGTGTTTTGATAGGCTTGCCTGGCCGAGAACTGATACAATTTCTCAGCTGCCAATCGGAAGAGATGCTTAGTTCGCTTCCTGGTAAAGTTCGTGGAGAACCGACAACATACCAAGGCATGATCAGAATCGACGCAGGTATTCCAGTACGAGTGGCAATCCAGGACGGAACCACGCCATCTGTAACCTATGGCTATGTGGTAAATTTGGGTCCATCGCTGGCCAGCTACGGGGGAATGCCAAGTGGCACTTCGGCGCCCACTGTGTCTAAAAGCAGTGCCACTAAGAAACAACTGGTGCTCCGCACACAGTTGCAGCAGACGCTCGCCGTTGTCAGTCCGTTCGGAGTTAAGTCCATGATTACCACCCAGCTGAGCTTCTGAAGAGCTCAGACGCCCTACTTGTGCGTCCATATCGCCTGCAAATACTGTAATACCTGAACTAGTAGCACTGCGCAGTAGCGCGTTTAGTCGTGAGAGAATGTGTCCTCGACAGTATTTGAAGTGCAGTCGGTGGGACATAAGCGGAAATCATAAACAAACAGCGTTTTGTATTTCTTTGTGAATCAACCTTAGCTGATGTCTTCAAACTGGCTGCACCTAAACGGCTGTTCAGCGGAATCCAATCAACCAACGATGGCTCAGCCTTGGAGCTTAGAATGATACCTACACCAACTTGACCCGTGAGTGCTGCATCAATGTCTCCGGATGCGTGAAACCAATAAAGGGAGGACAAGCCGGGCGCAGTTATATCAAAAACCCCACTAGGGTCATTGATCCTAGTTTCGGACACACAACACACATCAATACCCAGTGTGTCCAAGGTGCGTGCGAGTGCAGCCTGTTGACCTGTTTGTCTTAGAGTGCCATGGAAACGGGACAGCGTGGCCTTATAAGCGACTGATGCCGATAGGCGTCCGGTACGTGTCGCGAGAAGGTAGCTGCAGATGGTTCTACTCCAGTGGCACTTCGGTTGCTGTCAATTAAGCCGGGAATTATAGAAGGTTAATAATGGAAGTCGGGATGGGAGTAAGAGAAACAGGTGGAAAAGAAGGCGCCAGTAGTAGCATGTTTCCGCTTATCCGCCCTGCTGCATGCAGCAGATAAGGCGACCTATGATAATCTGTGCAACGGCCAATGCAGGATGTAGTTGGAGTTTGGAGAAATCGTCATTGTTGTATGTGGGTTGAAATACTGCCAGGGCGTCCAGACCGAGACAGGACGATTAGCTTCTTCAACCAAGGCCTTTGTCTCATAGTCCGTCCGCAAAGCAGCGGTGAGGTGGCAATTAGTTAGATTTACAGAAATGGACGCCGCCCCATTCAAACCTTCAATCTGGAGGACCAGAAGACTGAGTTTGTCTGACCTCTAACCATTGATAAACCTTGTAGGAGTAGCTCTTAATGGGTCCACCCACCAGTATAGCATTTGGGTCTGGGAAGTACGCAAGCCGTCGCACCACGTTAAGGTAGTCTTTTTGCGACGAAAAGCCCGACCGCAAGGCAGCGGGCTACCAAGAATCCATTTTAAGGAATGTACCCTCCTTACACTAACCCCCAGCCTAGAATAACAGGAGGCTGAGTTCTTATCTTCAGCCACTGTCCATTCTGAAGATGCAAGAAGCACCACTCATCAAAGTCTAATCGATCGCTGAGGCACGCAAACCATTCCACCACGCCAGGGTCTGGCTCCACCTCGATGGTGCCAACCAGCCTCCGACCGGCTCTGAACACAACTCGACCACACCGCAATCAATTACCGCTGAATAGGTTGTAGCTAAAACTGTCACTCGATTTGGAGCACCAGCGTCGACTCTTGTGTGTGTGCTGATCTACGGGTGCGTTTCGGTGGACGTCCGCAACGATGCTGTGAGGGTATAGACACCCGCCAGCTGGCGAAGCGAGGTGTTCTGAATGCGTATCGAAGTACGCTGGCATCCGGGCTGAGTAAATCACTACCGATCACAGTTGAAAAGCACAAGTTGTACCTTCCCCGGACGTTCCCATCAGCAAGCATGTCTTCAATTAGCAGAACAAATTGCCGGTCCGGACACTGGGTACCTGTGTAAGCCAGATTCGCGACGGCAAGCCGTTTCGTCGAAATCAAGGCTGCGTTGGCCACATCTTTACTTCGACAGTTATGGGAACAACGCCATATTTATTGGGGGCTCATCGTAGTCGTGTTTCTCGACATCAATTGCCTTTGATTCAGTGGACTGATGTTCTTTGGGAATGTCTACTCAGGAAAGATATGTCTGATAAATACAGACATATTTTGGACAGAGTGAGGGTTTATGCTAAACAGTCGCCGCTCCTCAATATCTCTAGCGGTGTGAGACAAGGTTGCTCGCTACTACCTTTCCTAGTTAACCACCAATGACGAAGTCATGGATACGGAGTTCACCAAACACGACCTACAAGGTGTGGAGCTGCTACCTTGTGGTCGACTTAAGGTATGCTGACAACAGTCTTGATCTGTGATAGCTCCCAAATGTGTCAAGTAGCACTGGACAAATTAGCAATGGCTGTCAGTCGTTTCGTGCTATGCTTTGCACCCTCGAAATGGAAAGTCCTTCTCCAAGATTGGTAAAGACCCACCCCTGTGCCGATCCTTAGCGGTGATCATCTATGAATCGTCCATGTATATAAGTATCTAGGCAGCTATATTAGCACTTGAATAGTGGATGAGATCACGAAGCGTTGTCTACTGAACAAGGGTCGGATGGCTGGACCACATGTTGCGCACGTCAACACACCGATTCCCGGGTCGTGCGTTTTCTGTGCGACTGGGTTGTGAATGGAAGAAGAGAGGTCAAGCGACGACTTGGTCAATAGGAATGAAAACTCATTACAAGTTGGCGTCGGTTAGTGTCTCCCGAGTGTCAGGCTGGGGAAGCAAAGATGAGGAACCCACAAGCCGACTACGATGACGTGCGTCGCAAACTTGTATCCTTCAGACGCTCTTTAGCTTCCTCCTACAAGGACGATCTCATACCAAATGCGCAATATGATATTTAAAAAGGAAAGCATCAGCAGTACGCCGGTAAGCCTTACCGGCGCTTTTCTGCCGCGTAACTACCAATAATCGCGTGTGGGCTAAAGATACTGTGAGGGGAGCCCGGTCCCCATGCAGGCACGAACCCGCGATTTTAGGATTACAAGGCAAGCTTGCGATCTTTAATACCACAGACCGGTATGATATGCGCTATACCTTTTAATTCACGACTTTTTAGTTTATACCATATTATGTTCGATCTTTTTTGTACTGAGACATAACCCGAGGTGTCTCTAGCCCTCAGCTATCGTGTATTGTTGAGGTTTTGATGATTGACAGACTTGCTGCACGGCAAGTTCATTATCAGAGGTGTTGCATAGGCCCGAATAAGTACCAATTCAAGTCTACGTGACGTAAAAACACGAAGTTAAGTTCTAAGTAAAATGAAGAAAAAAGCTTAAAAGAGTATTAAAGCTAGGATATGAAGCGAGATGCGCAGGTTGGAGCACAAGGCTTTCACCTAAACACCGAACGGCGAGGTAGTTGACACGGTATGTAGCATTTAGTAAATAGGGTAGATCAAGTAGGAAAAAGACTTGCTGGCATACTAACTAGGCGAAGGTCAACAGCGAGGAGTTCAAGTGATCAACTATGGTCCGTGTGCTAAGATGAATCAGATCCATTTGCCTTAAAAAGCGTCGTCAAAGTAATCCAGATAATAATAATAATAATAATAATAATAATAATAATAATAATAGCTCTAAACGAACGAACAGGAAGTGAAGTCATTCGATGGGATGGTTAAGAGCTTGTGGTAAAAGAGCGAATGCAATAGCGTACCTGACTGCTGGGCTGAAGCAGTGAGCAATGGCCACGTGGTGGATGTGATTTTCGTTGACTACTAGAAAGCATTTATCACGGCCCAACACTTGAGGCTGTCACAAAAGTTGAGCTCTGGCGGTATCTTGACATACCTTCAACTGGGTGTCTCCATCCTCGCAGTGAAGAAAACAGTGCATACACGTGGGTCGCAGCCTAACATTTAGGAAAGCGGTCCTTAGCGCTGTTTCACGGTTCGGTCATTGGGCCACTCATGGAGCCTGGAGTATCATCGCTATTGTTTGCTTACCACGTCGCTGAATATTGCAAATGTCGCTGGGGTTCTTAGGCCATTTAACATGCCCTGGATAGGCTCTCAGACTGGACTACTTTGTGGTTATTGCCAATTAATCAGGCTGTGTTCTGTTTTTAGTATAGAGGCAACATTCACATGCTAGAGGTATGTTCTCAGTGGAGTCGAATTGACCTTTGTCTCCAATCAAGCTAACCTAGGTGTCATCCGTTGCCCAACTTTGCATTTGGGCGACAAGTGGTGAAAGGCTGCAAGTAGGGGTTGTTGAATCTTGTGGTTAATATGACGCTCCTACGTGGCCTTAAATTTTAACACATTTGTGAAGTTGTTCTGTTTTCGTTCGGCCCCAGGCATCCAGGATTGCCAGCTATGCCTCGTTCGGGACAAAATGGAGCTCGAGAGGGTCTTGCGAGTGCGTACCAGAATGATCGAAGTGCAAACGCACCCCGAGCGTCTATTTAGTTTGGGTATGTATTCAGTGTACTACCGACGGCTTCGAGAATACCTGAACCACAGTTAACACAAGCAGCGTTGATAAGATAAGGACGGAAACTCGGTCGTCGCATAGGGTTATGGAGTGCTGGAATTCGCTTCCAGATGTAATCAGTGAAACTACGGGTAAGGGTTTCGAGCGCAAATTAGACGCAACACGAAACCTCTTCATTCTCCTGAACATATATGTCATACGACTTAGATTTCATACTCTATGCTTTTCTTCACTCGTTGTATTATCCACCGTTTAAATGGCTTCCTTCCTCTCTCACTTCCGTTTGCTTCTACCTTGCTTAGTTCACATGACCGGCACAGCAGGGCAGTAAATGTTTAACCACGGTGTGGTTCGAGTATTTCGTTTTAGATCCAACAAGACCTAACAAAACGTTATCATTTCTTGGCTTAAAGATCAACTCAAAAAGTAACATTCAAGGGATTTTCGAATCATTCCAGCCCAATCGGTATCAGAACCAGTGACTGCGAGCAGTTAACGCAAAGCGATCGCAACAAAAATGAATTATGAGCTGATGGAAAGATGAGCAATTTATCAAAAACGCAGCAGATATGACTAAGTAGCATATTATCGCAAGAACAAACCATGAAAAAACAATAAGAGCAAAAAATAATCGACGTACCGTCCATAACACACCATTCTCCATCGATTTCTTTGTTCTGCATGTATGAGTCTTCGATGGTAGGATCATGATCCTCGTGAAACATCCGCTGAAAATACTTAACAGGCTCGTGAAAAGTGTAGAAATACTTGAATCGTAAGAGCAGACTTTCCAACACCCCCATCGCCGACCACAACTATTTTGTACCTAGGGCCATTCCACGTATCTGCAGGCAAACGACGGGAAGCCATCGCAGGAAACGAAGAACGGTGTAAACGTGTGCGGGCAAAAGAAGAAGGCCGGTAGGCGGCTACCTGCAGGTTACACACAAGGTCATTCTCAAATTCGGAGATTACCTTTGTTTAAATAAATGTAAAAATGTAACGTAAACGAACAAGGTATATAAGTTATAGCCCTTGCATTTGCACAACAAATAAAAGTTCACCTTACTATATCAGTTTTATAATAAAGCTAGACTGCGATAGCAAACTGTTACTCCGCGGTTGGAAAGACAACCTTGGAACATTGGAATGTGGAGAGCAGAAGGAAAAATCCTTTGTCAGCTCCATCGCCTCCCGTTCCTCACAGGAATCAAGATGGGCATTGCAAGTCGGTTCCAATGGAACCACTGCATTGACACAAGAAGCAAAATATCCGAGTTTACTCAACAGGTAAGAATCCAATTGATGTTTGATACATTCCTCCGACTGCGCATCAACGACACACAGAGGTAGATTATTCCATTCGTTCACTACTCTGGTAGACAGAGTGACATCACAACGGACCCGAAGTCTCCTTTGTTTAAACAATTTCCAATGCTGACCCCGAGTCGAACTGAAAAAATTGAGTGGAAAGAAATTCTGCAATTCAACTCCAAGTTCCCCTCTAACGATAAGCCGTGTGAAAATCAAATCTCCGCGATCTCGACGGTAGTCTAGGGAGAACAAGTTCAGGCACTGGAGACGATGCGAGTAAGGCAGGTTTCGTAATTCCAGAACGGATTTAGATCCTCTCCGCTGAACTTTTTCAATCGAGTTGCGTTCAACTTTGGAAAGAGGATAAACGGCGGGCAGTCCATACTCAAGAGTCGGACGTACATGAGAAGTGAACAGGAGCCTGAAGATCTCTGGATTCAAGCGAGAGAAGGATCGTCGTATGGCGAAAAACAACATGTTGGCAGAAGCCAGTTTTCTCAAGGTATCTTAGGTCGATTTTAGGTCTGGAGTCACAAGGACGCCGAGGTCCCTCTCAGGATTAGAGTTCGGCAGCAAAAACCCACCGATATGATAAATTCCAAATGGTTCGGAGGCACCGATCGGAAGAAAGGAACATTTATCGTGATTTATGGGTAATTGACACCTGATCGACCAACCATGCAGCGAATCGAGCTTTGTTTGTAGTAAATCCGCTTCAGCTAGACTAGAGACTTCCATCCATATCTTTAAATCATCTGCGTAAATCAAACAATCAGCCAGTAGTACAGATGCCAGTTCATTAATGGAGACTTTAAAAAGTTCAGGGCCAAGAAGAGAGCCTTGCGGAACACTGCTGGTCATATTTACAGGGAAGGAAAGGGCCTCATTTACTTGCACACGGGAAGCGCGGTCATGCAGGAAATCAGTGAGCCAAGAGAGGATTTTTCCTGAAACACCAATACTGCGAAATTTGCTAAGCAAAATTTCGTGTGGAACCTTATCAAATGCTTTACTAAAATCCACGAGTACGACATCTAGCCGCTTACCAGCATTCATGAATTTAGCCCAATTTTCTCGAGCTTCCAGAAAATTTGTCACATATGAAAGCGAAGGACAAAACCCATGCTGCGCAGCTGAAATGATCTTGAGGTTCTGGAAGTGCAGATTGAGAGCTCGCTTAAGAATCCTCTCCATAACCTTACAGACAACAGACATTAGACAAATGGGCCGATAATTCGTAGGATCTTGCTGATTACCTCCTTTGTATATGGCCTTTACTATGCCCGCTTTCCAGGCAAGCGGAAGACGCCCGGCCTCAAGTGAGCACCGAAATACGTGGCAGTTAGGAACAGCGATATATACGGCCACAATCTTGAGGAAAAGAGGATGCAGTCCATCAGGTCCCGGGAAGTGTTGGGATCCAACTCGCACAAAAGTTTGTATACCACAGTAACATTTATGTCCATAGCGCTGAGAGCGGAGGGCAAGGATGAATAACAATCAACTGACGGCACCCTCGTTGTATAGACCGATGAACAATGGCGAGCTAAAAGATTAGCTTTATCAGCATTGTCGTGGAGCACGGTATTAAGATCGTGGGAATGCAAAGACGGTATTCCACTTCCGGCTCTGGTGCTTCTTTTCAAGTAGGAGAAAAGCAGCTTCTGTATAGACTTGGAATGTTCAGCTAGCTGATCTTCGTATTGTTGCCGTTTCGTACGTTTTTTCGAGGTACATACGTTCCGGACCGATTTATAATTGCTATAATCGGTTTCCAATCTCGAAAGCCTACAGCGATTCCAAAGCTTGTGTCTTTGGTTCATGAGCGATCGTAGCTCTCGCTCAATCTAGGTGGGACCTCTAGTAAATGGTTTTCGTTTGGATATAGGGACAACATCATCAATAATGGACAACGTTTTCGAGTAAACAAGCCTCCAATCATGATCGACGTCCAAGTGCTGAGGGAGATTCCAATCCTGCTCGTTAGCGGCCTTCTTCAAGCGGTTTGAATCAGCACGACAGAAATTCCGCCAATAGACACAGTGGTTCTGAATGCTCAACCGTGTGGTCCGTTGAAAGGAAAGTAGGCAGTGGTCACTCTTCCCGATTGGTGGTAAGACATTCAAATCAGAAACATCCGATGGTGCAGGCGAAAACACAAGTTCGAGTATGTGCGGCGTCTGACCAGGGATAATGCGAGTAGGTGCCGCGACATGTTGAATTAAATTGCTTTCAAGAACAGCTTCCAGAAACGTAGAATCGAAGGAGGCAGGTGCAGCATCACAGTGAAGAAGATCCCAATCAACATTAGGGGCATTAAAGCCCCCCACTTATAAACAATCCTTATTTCCACCGTGTCTCTTTAGAGAGGCCAGTAAACGATGGCCAGAACTCAGGGGAGCTCTGTAGAAGACACCGAGAAAGAGAAATCTACAACCATCGTGCATACGACACCAAAGCACTTCGGAGCAGTCATCACTTCCCAAGACAACATCAACTACATGGACCTTCAGGCTTTCCTTCCAGTAGAGCATGACGCCGCGACCGATCTCAAACCGATGCGATCAACACGGGAGAGACTGTAACCAGGAATATGTACTTCGGGATCTGGGATTTCTGGGGACAACCATGTCTCCGTAAACGCCATAAGGTCCGGGAGAAGTGCTGACGCAAGATGCACAACTTCATCTAGTTTATTACGCAGGCTGCGCACGCTTGCAAAAGTACGTGCAATCCAGTTGTTGATCTTAGTGTCCGGGAAGGACAAGAACCGGCTTCCAGCGCGTTCTCTGAACTTTCCGAACCACGCGAAAATCCTCAATACGCAAATCGGTTTCACCGTTCGCACGGCAAGTTCTCAATGCATCGACTGCGATCTTCATTTTATCGCGGTCTTCCGGGGATAGATCCCGTAACACGTGAAAGGGCTCCCCTTGAGGCTCGAAGTTCGTCGAAGGAGTCGACGGCATTCATCTTCACTTTGGCATACAACCTTAAGGGGAAGCATCTTGAAGAATCTTCGTGTTTTCTGCCAAGTCGAAAAGCAGAGACGATATTAATCCCCGGTTCCCCCTCGTCGAACAGTAGGGAGACCATACGTTTTAGAAACAATTGGTCATCCAAAACTCTCTCTGCTGCTGTTGTCTTATCCGACTCCGGGGAGTTCATTATGATTCGACTACGTTCCCGGTTAGGGACTTTGGCGATCTCGGGGATCCGTAGCTTGGAATGCGGCTTGTCCGGGGGCAGTTTCTCCAAATGGTCGATCCTCTGAAGAACCGATTTCAGCCCGCGCTTTGGAGGTGACGCTTTGTCTTCCACAGACTTGGCTATAGGCTTATATTTATGCACCACGGGAATCCGGCTTGCGGGGGGAGCCACTGTGTTCTCCTTGACGACGGTCACAAACGTCTTGGGCAAGGGCTTACTAGGCTGGTCACTAGAAATGTGTGACTCCGAGGGCGGGGCAGAAATTTGCTTAAGAACTGGTGTGACAAAATCAGGGCACAAAGAAAGGAAAGAAGAAGGCGAATTTTGGAAAACAGTGGGTTGGGGATCGGAGTGAACACTAGCAGAGCGGGAAGTAAAAGCAGGTAAACCAGACAGAGCCCGCTGGGTGTTGACTAATTTAAGACAAGAATCACAAAATATACCAACAGAGGATGCTGTATATATCAGAAGACACTCCAAAAAGTTGGTGAGATACCACAACAAGTGACATGCAACCAGCCGTCGCAGCAAGAACATTGAACGGCATTTGAGCAGGTAGTGACAACTTTACCGCAATCCAGACACTTGAATACCAGGATGATAGATAGACAAGCATAAGATTCCGAGTATATTGCGCACCTCCAAGCCGTCTGAATCATTAAAAAACGGACAAAATCAACTTCTCTCAGAAGAAAACACACGGGGTTCGCTATCGGTGACCTGGAGAGGGTTTCCAGATCTTCAATTCACACGATTAGGGCGAAGTTCATAGATTAGTAACGTAGCAACAGTCATCTGGTCAAGAGCGGTTTCTATCTGTCCATAAATCATGGTTGCTTCTCCTCTTTGTTCATAGATTGTGCCATTGTGAACGCAACGACTGTGGATTGTGTTTGTTACACGGATGAATGCAAGCCAAATGAAAAGGAAGCTTCTCTAAATGGAACGACTTTTCCCGCCCTTGTTGTTTTCTGAACTGTGTCTGGCTTTTGCCTTGATACAGATTTCCCCTGGTTCTGCGTCCCCATCGTGTGTGTCGTCGCGTGGCTGTTGTACCGATTATATCGCACCACTGCGTGTGCTCACAGGCCGTTGATCATAGCTTTCATCTGAACCGAGGCCGCATTGCTCAAGGTGCACGTTTGCTGTCAGGTGTGGAATACGACATGGATCGTGGTGCCAAAGGCAAAATGCCCCATCTGATCATGCCCCCACGAGCGTGCCTCGCATAGTCGAGAATAAAATATTTATTTATTTATTTATTTATATTCTTGCACATAAACTGTCTCACAGCGTTGCAAAGAATCGTCCTGTGTTACTGCAACTCACTGTATTTAACCCCGGCGATGACGGTGCTCTTTTGGAACAACGTATGCTAAACTACCTGGCTGTCGTCGCCCCGCGCGATCACTAGCAATTCTTGATGCTTTTCCTTTGTGCACATGCCGTTCGGCAATTGCTCACCTGTTGGTTACCGTTAGATGCCCCACCGGAGACCATGTTAACGCTCTGGAAAACTGTACTGCAACAAAGCGTCAGCTACAGCATTCCATCATTCATTTTACATAGGCCGCCAGCTTTAACCGAAATTGCTCAGACGTACGTCGGAGCACTTTGGAGTTAGCCGCAAAAGCCTTTCCTAACATCTCGCAGCTTCAGCTCAGGAGGAGTTCCTGCGCTCTCTTTGTGTTGGCGTGGTCAATGCAAGTCTTCGTTCATACTTTATCAGGAAGCCACCGCAAGCGCTGCAAGAAGCCGTGGATGTCTCATGCAGCTTCGATGACGTAGATCCACTGCATACACAGATAAAACGAAAGTTACTCACTGAGACAACACGCGGCCTCCAGTCCGTTCAAGGCACTCGCGTTGACCAACGAAAGCGGCAATAGCCATACGCAAGCGCTCGCAAAGGCTTCCCCTATTGCCGAAGCTACGGCGCTAGAGCTCAACGTTGTGGTCATAGGCTCCCTTTTGAGGCCACAATGAAACAAACATGCGTCGTTGTCAACCACTGTGACGATTGTGCACGCTGCCTGTGCTACTAACCCCAAGGGCACCCAGGCCCTTGTTGGTCTTTGATTCTATATCCGCACTGATACGCGTTACACCCAGTTTTGTCGAATGTAAGCACACCTTGTATCTTTCTATGCGCCGTGCCGCGGACCAATGGGATACGGTTTCGGACAACCTATAAGGAACCTTCGTATTCCTCTCATTGAATCTGCGTTTAGTGGCCATGCTGTGGGTTAGCAAGTGCTCTGACGCTTATTCGATGTGGAACTGCTTGAGGACCCGGTTGTTCCAGGAAGGAAGGCGCAGACTTTAATCAGCACATATGTATTTGCTTTCCATATTGTTTAACCTTACCGCGGTAAGCTTCTCGGCTTTCGGTCTTGGCGGGACCCGGCAACTTTTATGACTCAACCGGGCTCCAAGCGAACCCGACGTTTAGAGTAAAAGTTTCTACCCACAAAATTCAACCTCCCCTACTACTCCTTTGTAATCAATACGCAGACCAAACTGCTTTGAATTTCATAGGTACATTGGCGGCTTAAATGTAGTAAGTTTGTCACTTGGGAGGGAGCTGCCCCGTCTTGTGCACAGCAGTAACATGCAAGTCAGTGGATAGTGAGCAGCACTATATCACGTCCAGCAACTAAATCAAGTTGCCGTCTTCCTTAGCACAGTGATCTCAACCACGCACTGATAACATTCGAGTGCCAGGTTCGACACCCACCATTGCCCGATGGAGCGCGCACTGCTGATGATACTCGAAAGGATGAAAAGAGCGTGCAGTACTTTCCGGGCGTGTGCTGCCTCTCTGAGTGATTCACGATATGACGAATTTCTACCTATACCATGCAACTCTCCTCCTACTTCCTTGTAGTCAGTACACGAACCAAGCTGCTTAGATTGAAATTAGTTAAGTTGCAGCTAAATTTGGTAAGCTTTTTGAACGTTGATGGGACTGCCCTCTCCTTTGCACGGATGTACCGGGCAAGTTAATGGATATTGGGCAACGGAATAACACATCTGTTAACTTATTCACAATGGTCGTTGCCGTCTTCCGTATCATAGTGGTCTCAACCATCGACTGACAACAGTCTAGTTGTAGATTCGACACCCACCAGGGTTTGATAGAATGCGCACTGCTGACGATACCCGAAAGGTTGAATAGCGCGTACAGTACTTTCTGGGCGTGGGTTGGCCATCTGAGTAAGTCGTGATAGGACCAATTTCTGCCTATACTATTCTACTCGCCTGACTACTTTTCTCCATTCATTTTGCAGACCAAATTGCTTCTAATGTCAAGGAGTAATTGGTGGCTTAATTTTAGTAATTTTGTTGCTTGTTTATAGGGAAACACTGTCATCTGCACGGTAATAACTTGCAAGTCAGTAGACAGTGGGCCTTGCTCTAGCAATTCTAGTAAATTAATCACAATGGTCTTTGCCATCCGCCGTAGCTCAGTGGTGTCAAAAGCTCACTGGCAACGGTAGAGTTGTGGGTTTATGCGCTGCTACGGCCAGATGAAAGGCACACTGCTGACGATTCCCAAAGAGATGGAAGGCGCGCACAGTGCTTTTCCTTGCGTCCACCGGCTTTTTGCGTGCGTCTAGTTGTGACGAATTTTACCTATACAATTCAACTCATCCTACCACTCCTCTGTAATCAGTAGGCAGACCAAAATGCTTATAATCCCAAGATTGTTTGGCGGCTTTGGTTAAGTAACTACTTCGCTGGTTGTGGGTGCTTCTCTGTCATCTGCACGTTAGTGACGTGCATGTCAGTGGATAGTGAGCGGCGCTATAGCACCAAATTTCGGTTCGTGTTAAGGATTGCTTAACGTTATCTTACAGGAATATTCCCATTTTATCAGTAATCTACAGCAAGCTATGTGCAGCCATGCATCACACCGATTACCTTGTACTGCTTTTGATCAAAAAGAGACCTCCTGGCTGCGGTCTGTAATCTTGGATGCCATAAATGCGCTTTCTCTCAGCAATAAATCGATGGGGCGCTGGCCAGTAGGGACACCGCAATTCTTGTGGATCTAGGATGAAGAATCTATCCGACTTGCATTAAGTACGTTTTTAGAATTGTGTGGAGATTGGTACTTGCTAATCCGGTTTACCTGAGAGTCGGTGTTCGTATTCACCAATATGATGGTTACTATACGTGACCTTTGGTACCAAAATGAAAAGCATGTTAGCGGTAATTTAAGAGTAGGTTGATAAATGAGAAGGATGATGACTTGCTACCTAATGGGTTATAATTACATACCATTATTTCTTCATAGAAATACAAAGAAAGGGATTGCTATTTCTCTTGCAGCTGTGGGAGCCTAATGACAGTCCTTTTGACTGTCCCTTCGTTGAAGCAAACCTGTATGATCTTTTTCATATTAAAAGGTAGTCACGGATGGATAGCTTGGAAGTTTCCGTTTCCGTATTATGCTAAGTAGAAAGGTGGGAATGGGCTGCAGGTAACAGTTAAATGGAATGTAATAGAAGGAATACCGCATCCCCTTGGAAACAGAAATTTTTCCTGGTTCACGATGTACTACATAAATGAAGAGAATAGTTCGCGGTTTTACAAGGTGAAACGGAAGTCGTTGTGTGGAAGTAACGTGAGTTATAGATGTTTAGCGAGGTAATGCCAGCGAGAAGTCTCAATGTTCGTTTAGACGTTGTTGGCTCTACTCCAGTTATTAAGGATGGGAAGCGACTGCCGGACCCGATTATCAATTCGCAGTCGGAAGCGAGTTTCAAACGTTTGCTAGACACATTCCTACTCAGTACTGCAGGATACAGCAGGACAGACACTACTTCCTGAGCTTTGCCGCAGCTACTACGCATGCAATATGTATAAGGTAGGGAAGTGAAGGAGCTGATACGGGACCACATTTCCGCTCTCTACCACTTTATAGACCCAATGGCTAATTGCACCAACAGTTGAACAGTTAATTGTCGTCGTGAGCCGGATACGCCGAGCTATCTGTAAATTTATTGTACGTGCCTGCAATATGTATGCCGGTTCGAAAACCTCGGGCAAACCAAGCGCTGCTTGACTGCGGAAAATAAGTCGGGGCGCCTTATAATTCTGGTTTGCTATGTTTTGCATTTGTAAAACAGTGACCCCCTTCGTGCCCCTGGACGGGTAGCACATGCCATCCGAAGAGCGGTATTTGTTTCATTCACTGGACACACTGGAATGTGGAGAGAAGTACGCAGCCATGTTGTCAGCTCCGTCAACCGCTTCTCTGTTTGAATGCCTTGATGCAGTTACGGTAAATCTCACGGTGGTGAAGGAGCACTGGATCATCGGATGATATAGGGTAGAAGGAATGTAAATGGCCAGCTCCGTCACTACCCGATCTGTGCGAAGGACAAAAACTAGGGATACTGTACACGAGATAAGTACATGGCCTTTCAGACGGGGAGAAATTCCCTTCGGTCGCCCAAGATGCCGCAGTCTCAGGAAGACAGATCTGGCCTTCACAATATTTGAGCAGAAGTCAGTTTCCATGCGTCCATCGTTGCTGATGCAACCGCCAAGAAAAGTGCATTAAGCAACCACCTCGAGTTCCTCGTTAGCAAGGGTCAAGGGGTTATAAAGCGTCTGGTGGTCCCGCAGCAACACTTTGCACTTTGAAAGTGCAAAATGCATACCAAATAATGGGACCACTCTAGACACGCTATTCAGGGTTGATAGTGCCGTCGCAACATGATCGAAAAGCAAGACGATATTGTCCAGGTAATCATGATTAAGTAATCTTTCACCAGGCAGCACTTCAACGCTTACATAATGAGATTCCGCAAGGGAACACTCCATGATAGAATCTACGACGAAATGGAACAAAAATGAGGAAATCAGACAACCCTGACGAAAGCCAGTTGTGTTCGGATAGCTATCTGACACGTCACCGTAGATCCTGACGCCGTCTGTAGTGAGTATAGAGCACGTAGGATGTTCAAATATATCGTAGGAACACCTTACGACGCAGGTATTTTTAACCAGAATGCATCGATCGACTGAATTGAACACACCCTTGAAATCAAGGAACACAGCTATTGTCCGTTTGCGTTATGCGTGGTGCTGCTCTAACACCTGCCTTAGAATGAACATCTGGTCTATAGAGCCACGTCCTGAGCGAAAACTTGCCTGTTCTTCCCTAATCCGAGATTCCGGTTCCACAGTGAGGCGACAAACAAGCATCGAGGCCAGTACTTCTGTCACAGCTGACGGTAGGCTAATAACATGGTGGTTAGAACTGCATGTGCGACCGCGCTTCCTGTATATTGCTACTATAATCGATTCGTTCCCAACAGCGGGGACACTCTCTACCTTCCAGTATCAGTGCACCCGCGCTGTCTTTGATCGTCTCACTGACGCCCGGTTTCCTGGTACCAGTGGTGCGGATCACCTGGAACAGATTGCGGTAATTGCCTACTGCATCCGCCCCCTCCATTTCTTGAGCCCGAGTGGTCCACCAGGCTTCTCTGTCAGCACGTATGCTCCACTTTAATTCGCGCCTAATGGCCCGTCTGGTCACACTGTGCTCAGAGCCAACCGGGAGGTACCTTCAAGGTTCCAACATGTTCACCGACCTATCGGATATCCAGTGACTTGTGCGGTGACCTATGAGATAGTGCCACAATCAGATGCTCCTACGTCGTGCTTAGCGGCCGAGCTCCTACTCCACTGAAGCTCAGTGTCATCAGAACAATACAGTGAAAGTTCGGTATGCAGTGTGTTTTGATAGGCTTGCCTGGCCGAGAGCTGATACAATTTCTCAGCTGCCAATCGGAAGAGATGCTTAGTTCGCCTCCTGGTAAAGTTCGTGGAGAACCGACAACATACCAAGGCATGATCAGAATCGACGCAGGTATTCCAGTACGAGTGGCAATCCAGGATGGAACCACGCCATCTGTAACCTATGGCTATGTGGTAAATTTGGGTCCATCGCTGGCCAGCTACGGGGGAATGCCAAGTGGCACTTCGGCGCCCACTGTGTCTAAAAGCAGTGCCATTAAGAAACAACTGGTGCTCCGCACACAGTTGCAGCAGACGCTCGCCGTTGTCAGTCCGTTCGGAGTTAAGTCCATGATTACCACCCAGCTGAGCTTCTGAAGAGCTCAGGCGCCCTACTTGTGCGTCCATATCGCCTGCAAATGCTGTAATACCTGAACTAGTAGCACTGCGCAGTAGCGCGCTTAGTCGTGAGAGAATGTGTCCTTGAATTGCCGTCGTAGCCAGAAAATGCCGCCGAAACCACTGTCCTCTCAACTCTGAGGCAAAAGTCCAATTAGCCGGGTGTTTGAAAACGCATTCGTCCGCTCGATCGATTGCCTGATCGACCGCACGGGGTAGGCGATTCTCTTTAGCCCAGCTTTCAGTCACCATTATTTACTTTCCCTTTTTTCTTTTATGTTTTTATCTGATTCCCGGATACCTCCCCTCCTGAAGCTGTTGCCGTTGTGTATGAAGCTAGCCGGGGATTAACCTGGAGCCTCCTGGAAGGGATTCTTCGCCTACGGGTGCATCGCCTTGGCTGTCGTGTTCTGGATTCGTATTCCGTACTCTGCGGTCTGGTAGTTTTCGTCTGATTACAGGGTTCTTCTACTGGCTCTGTAGGCAAGTTGAAGCTGTCTGTCAACAGGTCAATTGGAAGCTTGGCGGATTCTATTGCTTGTGGCTGGCACATTGTTGTTCGCAGTTGGTTTGCATGGCGTACCCATACCTGCGTTCCAACCAGCACGTCGTAAATGACGCTTCCGCGCTTGCACTGGATCGTTCTTGGCGTCCATTTTGCCTGTCTACCCCGATAATCACGCACAAGTACTGGCTGACCCGGTGCAAACGAACGTTGCTTGGCACCAAACCGCCGATTAAAATCACGTTCCATCTTTAGGTTCCTTTCACCAGCTATGGACCCTGAGGATGGCCGAACTGCGTCATATGGCCTGCGAAGTTTTCTCTTCATCATTGCCTCTGCTGGTGATATTCCACCCGGCGTTTGTGGATTTTGTGTAGATCGGTACAGAAATAGGAAGCGGTCGATCACCTCCTCTAGGTCTCCCTCCCTCCTTGATTTGAGGAGAGCTCGTTTGAATGTATCCACAAACCTCTCTGCTTGGCCATTCGACTGTGGGTGGAATGATGGAGACCGCAAGTGTTTGATGGCGCAGCGTTGGCAGAGTTTTTGTTAACACGTTTTTCGTGGTCAAGGCTGTTGGAATTTTGATTTTTCTTCGGCTGGGCTAGAATTGCTGCGGAGAAATTTCTGGGTGGTTAATTCGGAATAGCGAAAAAGGTAAGATCTAACAGGTGGGACATAAGCGGAAATCATAAACAAACAGCGTTTTGTATTTCTTTGTGAATCAACCTTAGCTGATGTCTTCAAACTGGCTGCACCTAAACGGCTGTTCACTGGAATCCAATCAACCAACGATGGCTCAGCCATGGAGCTTAGAATGATACCTACACCAACTTGACCCGTGAGTGCTGCATCAATGTCTCCGGATGCGTGAAACCAATAAAGGGAGGACAAGCCGGGCGCAGTTAAATCAAAAACCCCACTAGGGTCATTGATCCTAGTTTCGAACACACAACACACATCAATACCCAGTGTGTCCAAGGTGCGTGCGAATGCGGCCTGTTGACCTGCTTTCTTATAGTACGAACGTTGAACGTCGGCACGGAAACGGGCGACGTGGCCTGATAAGGGACTTTAGCTGATGGGCTTCCGATAATAGTCGTGTGTTGTTGACGATTAAGCGACATCATCCGGAACCCTCTACATACAGTCTTTCTTTTTGTCTCTGGATTGAAACGCTGAGTTGGGAACTATACCTGGACGAGCCTGCTGAGTGACAACAGGGATCTCACTCTCACCAACTGAATAACGCATCGATTGTCTTGCACCTGCAAAGCAGGTGACAGTAAGTTTCGTCTGGTTTATGGGCAACACGGATACGGTTGCTTAATCCCAGAGCCTATCCAAGGCGTTCGATATTGTCTCAGAGCCCTTTTTAGGCACGACTTTTCAGAGTTTGGGGTCATTAGCAAAACATAGCGATGGCACTTCAATCTATTGGAGTTGATCATTGACAACCTTTTGAAAATTAACGGCCCTGATGCTGAGGCCTGCTGAACGTTACTAATACCAGCTGGTCAGCAAAAGACTATGCTCCTTGCGTACACACTGTTCACTTCCCTCTAGGAAGGCAGAAAACTATTTAAGGGCGCCTCCAGCTAGCCCATACCACCTCAAATATAATCAAGTTCGTCGATGTGGGATGGTATCAAATGCTTTCGAGTAGTCAACGAAAGCACGTCAATAGCCTTGTCGTTGTCTACTGCTTCAGCTTAGGTTGCATAAACTGCAGGTATTTTTGTCAAGCACGGAAATACCTTACGAAAGCCTTGCTGGGAATCATCGCTAAGTTTAAACTTACTCATGCAGTATTCCACCCAATCCTTGAGCAGTGTTTCAAGATACTTAACTGCTACTCTTGTCAAGCTGAAAGGACGATGGTTGATTGGCACTGAGTCGAAACCGCCCTTAGCAAGCGGACGGATGATTGGGTCCTTCCATACCGAAGTTAAGAAGCAGCATTCCAGTCATATTTTTAACATGCATGTTATTTGGATTTGTTGCGACCGCGTCAGCGAACTCCTTCTCGGGCTGAAGACTAGCAGTTCTGATAGGTTGCTTAGGTTTATTCTAACCGCTCGGTAGGTGGCGTCGGTGTTGTTTGATGTACCGCTTGATAAATTCGCCAGCTTTTAGAGCGCTCCCTGAGTAGGAAGGTACCTGTATGATCTATCCAAGGAGGCCGCGCCGCTGTCACCTGTTGCTTTATAAGATCAGCGTGGCAAACTTTTGGATGATTGAAGTTACTAGATATTGAACACCAGTTGGCCCTCTCATTCCAAATATTCTTAATACCCTCCCTAGAGAGCTTTCCAGGACTTCGAAAGGTCAATACAACTATACTCTGAGTAGCGGAAGTGCACACCATAGCCGACTGGGCTTCACCAGTTGCATTGGGCGACTGAAACACACAGGTTGAGAAGACATCAAAATAGCAGCTCACCTAAAGTGCGACGGCGCACAGCGGCGAGCGCAGCGCTCACATCTAAGCGGTGAGTAACAGTAAAAGTAACTCCCCGTCTGCCATATCCCAGTACAATATGTAGAATCGTATGGGAATGGTCCAGATGAATTATCGAATACAGTAAAAAGGATGAGGAAGTGTAAGGTCGTTTGCCCTGTGATCTGTTCAATCCCGCTCAGCACTGTGTCGCACGCTAGAAAAATAAAGGCGGACTCTCTCCTGCTAGTTGCTGTGTCCATCTCCACGACTGCGAACGTAAATCCTTGCGGAGACTACTTTGCCTCATTGTCGGTTATCATGGCAGGTAGCGGACCAAAACCCTAGAAATACAATCCTACCCTCAAACATTGCCGGTCGTCAACGGCTTCCATCTCGGAGTTGCTGTCTCCTACTGGTGGCCGCAAAGACCTTGAACCTACAACGCATGCAGCCGGTCTCATTAGGCTAGCCAAATGGATGTCTTTCACGGAGCCCGTATGTCTGGCAACACAGGCCTTGTGCACCGATGATACAGTAGCCTGCATAGGTTACTGCACTAGTACCGTTAATGTCCGTTATCAAACCCCATTCATAAGTGTACGCGCATCTTGTGCAGCTGCATATATTATCTTACCTAGGTCACATTACATCAGCGCCAAAAATGTCGGTCACGGGGCCCCTAGTCCTAAAACCACAGACTTAAAGTACCGGAGATGCAGCACACTGCATAGGTCTGATTACATAACCGCCATTAGACTCCGTCACTTTGCATCGGACCAGCGATTGTGAACCGGTGATGCAGTAGCCTACATAACTCACATAGAAAGCGCGCCAAATGCTTCGGTAAGGCGGCCTCTTAAGCTAGCCGTACATGCATTCTGTTCCAGTGCATGCATTATCCCACACGTTGCTTATTGCAAAAGCACTAATAACCTCGGTCATCGCGAGTCAGTACATAGCACCACAGGCGTACTAAGGTCTCATTGTACTGGCGCTATTAATTCCGGTTACTGATCTGCTGTACATAGCACTGCAGTCTACGTGTGCCTGTTAAGACAGTAGGCCACAAGTCTTCTTGCAAGAGCACCACAGTTATCCGTCACGACGCATCTATAAATAGCTGTTTAAAAACACCGGGACGATGCGGATGTGACTCCATGCATTTAACAATCAAACTGTCAATTCTTATGAGCACAGATAACATTTCCTGGAATGTCGCCGTCCCAACGCATGCAAAGTGCTCCCACAAACGCGTCGGACACGGCATATGCGTCACGTCTATACAGCGGATTATGAAGGAGTGGGGTAAAATTAATATAACCAAAGGAAAGCATTACAACCCACGAAAACGGGAATTTTGGCGTAGCTAAACAGCAGGTTGACCATGCCTGCGAGTTTTACGGAGTCATCGTCCCAATCGTTGGCCGGATGTTTCAAACAATGCAGTCAACCCAGCAGGTTGGATTGGGTTGGTAAGGGGTAGCACAAGGAAACGTAACAGGTGGCCCAAAGAAGGGCCAAGTTTGCGTTCTCACAGGCTAGCCTTTAAGCATTTAAGCAACGTCTTAATCGTAGGCTGCAGTGGTTTACTGACAATGGCGCACGGCTTATTGTCTGGCTGGAAAAGCATGAAAGTCCTCTTAAAACGGTGGTCTTCCTGCAACCGGTTCGTTTGCAGTGCAATCCAGATCCACACCGAGGGGATGCACATAACAGTATATTATGACATACTCAAATGTGGCTTTTCAGATAGGCTGCAGCCCCGCCGAGATGTTTGTTATTTCCTTTGACTGTAAACGAGCTCGTTAGCGCATAGGCATACTGGCTGCCTTGTCTGCGCTCGGTGATTCAGCGATAGGTGAACAGGGTGCCGCGTCACAAGCACCCTAAGTGTCTGCGCAGAGGTAAATGATAATTTAAAAACGATTGCCTTTGTACACAGAGAAGTAGGCGGAGCAAATGGCATCGTTATATTTATTGATGGTGTACGGCGCGAAGCTGAAACTGAATTACTTGATTCCACCTCACGTGTTAAGGTTACATGTAAGTTTCTTGGTAACTGCAACTGCTGCCATTTCCCTGGAGCAAACTTCACACCTGTCTATAGCGTTCGCCACCAAACATTTACGATGGTACCGTAGCCGATTATACACGTAATGAACGCCAGCACTGGCAACTGGTTCACCGCAAGCGAAACAAAAACAGTCGATGTACCAGCTGTGTGCCACCGTGGTCGCTTACTCCACGACGTGCAGTGTAGCTTAGCACTTTCAGCGGATGCGCCGGGTTCTACGTCGGGGAGCTTAGCTGTTTGTCTACTGAGGCTATCGATGAACCCGACTGCCGCGTTGGAGTTCACGTCTTCCGGGCACTTAAGCCGAAAAGTAGTTTTGCTGCGTCAGAATTGGGATGCCTTGAGGTCGCTACTTTTAAGGTCTAAAGCAAGCTGGACTCCTCCGGCATGTGGTAATTCGCCAACCATCGAATACTGATAGGTATACCTTCTAAAAAGCAGTGGTAACATATGCTGTCCTACCGGCCGGAAGTTGATTTTCATTATATAGTATCAGTAACTGGACACAAGGTAGCCAATAGTGCTGGTAACATGTGCGGGTGCAAGTGCGATTAGCGCAGTCGATGTCATATAGATGGTGTTTATCATGAACAACAATCTGTGGAAGTAGAAGCATACTAGATGACATACCAGTCCTGCTCCAAGGTCTGAGTACACGGCCTCAAAGTTGGGTGTTGCCAGATGAAACACAACCAGGCTCCCTACCTAAGTTGTGAGACGGCCTACTAGCACCTGGACGTGGGCGTTACCTTCACATTTCCACACTTCCTGTAGGTCGCAAAAGCATGTATCCTGCATCTGAAATTCTTTCAGTAGCACCTCAAACAGTTTCCACAATTTACACACATCCACGGCAAGGTGGTCGGAAGCATACGTGATTTTCTTCATGCTAAGATTAGCATTCTCGACACGGATGTTGGTAGTTATTTCAAAATGCACCAATCCCACTGCTCGTAGTTCGCCCAAGACAGTTTGCTGAACATTTAGTAAGATGTATGATACCGTACAAACTGATCCGTTTTTGAAGTAGGCACAGATCCAGCTGGAACATAGAACAGTGAGAATGTCAGAACAGTAGCATACTCGGTCTCCGTATCCATTTTAGCAGTTTGGTAAAATAAGTAACGTGTGTGGGTGCTATTAGTCTACAGAACGTAATACAAATTTGGTTTCAACCGCGTGCTTCCAAACGGTCTTGCGGATATGCAAGTAGCACAGCAGAATGTCACAATAGAATACAGCTTGTGATGCGCGCACGTCATCAGCCATTTTATACATAACGAACGTGCCTACGGAGAAATCCTGGTCCAGGACGTCACGAAATGAACCGAATAATTTTACTCACTACGTAAAGCTAGCCTTAGACACAAACACATATAAATTAGCCTGCGGTAACCCATGCCGTCTGTTGTTAAGAAATGGTAAAAGTTGAAACTGTAGTGCACTATAACAGCAAAATCATACGTGCTCAAGGCTGTTTGACCATGCGTTGCCTCCACGCAAACAACGTGCGGAAATCACCGAAACATTTACACTTGCTGCGTAGGAGCAGAGTACATCTAAGAAAGACTTTTCAGAAGTTTTTCAATAATACCATGTCGTTCTATGTTCTGAAGGGTCTGCCGCATATTGACTGGCAATAATACCATGACATTTTACCTACATGACAAGAGTGAACGCACCCTGCAGCGAATATTACTGACGTCGTAGCTGAGGAACTGTTCGCTTTATGTATGCCCGATATAATGCTTCATATCACACTTTGGGGTGTGGTATTGAAAGGGGTCAGCGAGTTGATAAAGTTCCTCCTCCCTACGCCCTCGGTTTAGAGGCTGCTTTTCGAAAGTAAAGCGGTTACGGAGATGGCATTGGGCCAAGACCAATGTTAGCACCTTTAGCTTACGGCCGTCCCGAGCAATATTGACGCGAGCGCTGCAATCGGGACCTTTAACTCGGCCGTTGCCCTTTCCGCCGAATATCACTTTTACATTAGTCACTGAATATAGCTCGGTATGGCACAAGTAGGCTGAAACATCTTTTGTTAAAACAACGTCAAGGTCACTGAAGCTCATTATTATATCCAACTTTGAACACGGTTCGCGTCATCCGGTTTCGGATTTGCCTGTCAGGGTGGCCAGCCACAAGATGTCTACACCTACAGAGAGACAATGGGTGGCGTGGGCTGCACCAACCACAGCTCCAACCACACATCTAATATCCAGCGTAAGCCCGGAGGAATAAGACCGGGATGCAATTGGATGGGAGCCACATTTCCCCAACGGAGCCTGCCCACCCTCCCTCACAGGCCATAAAGCAAGCTGTATTTGGGGAATCAAGCACACACAAGGCGGTGGTTGGATGGTTGTCCTGTACACACTGAGTGCAAGAAATCACTCTTTGATCCTAACACGGCCACAAGGACCGTGCACCCCGTCCCCTCCAGCAACGACCATCTGTCTCCTAGAGCCAGTGTCAGTGTGGTAGTGAGTAATAGATAGACCTCAAACACGATCCGCGATCTCCTGTCTTAGAACACAAAACACTACACCAATTGAAACCAAGTTTGTAGAAACGTTTTCGTGAAACCTGTTCCGTTTTCAATGGATACAAAGCCCGAAGCTTTAGTCCAGGTTTTGGAATGGTTGTTTGGTCGATCAATGGCAGTGAATCCTCGATCTGCTACACATTGTAAAGTTACGGTTTTAATAGTAACCCACTAGTAAGTTTACATTTGATATTATGAATACTGAAAATGCACCCTTTTGGGTACACACAGCTTATATGAACTTGATTTAACTGTACTTGAAAACTAAATTAAGACGGTCAACAGAAGCCTAAACAACTACCACACTCACAGTATTCCCTTGCTTCTTGTTCAGCGGCGCTTAGTGAGCAAGCATTTAGAACCCATGCGATCATCCAGCTAGGATACTTGCTCCTTCGCTATTACGGCAGCGAAGTTTAAAAGGCCGCGAGAAGTTTGAAACTGTTCGTTTTCGACTTTATGTTGGTTATTCTGACGTTTCGTTACTATTCAGTAGAATAGTTAGACTATCTGGCTTGTCACAGTATCCAGTTTCTAGGAAGAATTAACGCGGGAAACAGTGTTAGGGTAAAAACTGATAACAGAACTTGACTTACCACTCTCCCGCCAGATCCAAGTAAGACATTGCGAGCAGGGCAGTCTGTGCACAGACCTGCTAACAAATTGGCTAAACCAACTAAGCCACCACCTGATAATACTGACGCAGCCCCAACTTCTGACAGCAGAGTAATCCTATCAGATCCACGGAAAGAGGCACATGATAAAATTAACTATCGTCAGATCGAATTGAGCGCACTCAAATGCTGCATCATTCTACGGAGCGAAACCATAGCAAAAATGATGCCACTAGCTCAGCTCTCGGGAATCACACAGCAGTTCGCCGTATGCTCCATGTCCCTTCTGCGCAGATCTTCAGCTTGCTTGAATACACTCCTTGTCTCTCCATCATACATTCTGCTGGAATGTCTAACACTTACCTTCACTAGCCTGCTGATACACTCAGCGACCCTATAGGCATACACTAGTGACCAAGCGTCTGCTTGGAATGGCTACCTCTGGCCACTGAGTCTCTCCTAGCGCCACCATCTGTCGGTCGCCGTAAATTCGTCATCTCTGTTCAGAAGTAGCTAGTGGCCATAGGCCCCATGCATATGCGATGATCCAGTGCTTGTTAGCAGCCACTCCGTATCTCAATAACCTATATTCCTTTAGAATATCTGCACCCAATCTTTCCACTGCCCTGCCACCAATTGATCGTTAGGTCTCTCTCGCGGCAACCTATGTATTTTCACTTATTCTGCGCTCCCTCTCGGAGTACGCTAGCTACGTGCTGTTCATGCACCTGACAATCGCTACCAATATTCTAACTCTCTTTGCTTTCTCCCCATGCAAGTATTGGCTCATACTAAACCGATACCTCGTACTTTACTTACTGGTACAACGCTCTTGTCTCTACGCAGGCGTTGGCAATCCACCCATATTGCCAATAATTCCATAGGATATTCAAAAGACATTTTCAGCATAATTATTGCTGCACAGTGTACATGCTTTTGTCTCAAGCCCAAATGTTGTAACACAAGACATTAACAATGTTCAACTCTATGCCTGTTCTTGCGGTCTTCTCTCGGTTGTCCCTCACTTTCCCTTTTCTCCGAGGTCCGGGACTTCTTGGAGGTCTGGGATTGAACTGAGGAACAGTTTTGGCCCAAGGCGGACGTAACAACCCACAAGGACTTACATGGAGTATGGTAGAACCCCGAAAGGACCGAACTACAATCACCACAACCCTTGTCCAGTATGGAGAACTTGACGTATCCTCATACTCCCATACATTATACATCTGAATATCTGGACAGCGGAAAAACTGAACCTTTTGCTCACCTAGACATACAACACGAAGAATAATCGCGACGTTCCTCTCCTCCACCGACCTCAAAACTCATGGCGACCCCGATCAAATTACCTGTTCAACTAACAGAGGAAATTAGAAGCCATTACTCTGCGAACAACCGAAGGTAAAACTAGTCGCAAAGCGGCTTTGCCAGTTCAAGATTACTGTTCAAAATACTTTGCGGCAGTGTTGCAGGAGGTGGTGGGTTTTCGCCTGGCAAGCGTTCTTCCTATAAAAAGCCACAAATGTCTGTTGAACAACACCGCGACGTGACGGATGTGACTCGCCACTGAATAAAGTCACTGCTCACAACTACATACCAGCAAGTCGACTCGACTCACATATCAACTCCTCCAGACGCCTTTTCAACTACACACGTTTGAACCAGATATATCGTCGTGATACGCATCTGTTTTTAAACCTTGATCGTGATTGTGTTGGTGTGGCTCTATGAAACTGAGAATCAAATATTTATTTATTTATTTAATGATATTCAATGTCCCCGACAAAACCAAATTAGCACAGGTGAAACACTCGCTCACCAATCTCTGTAACATGACTCCTGACTCCTTCGAAATTTAACGTCTACAAAAAATCCAAATGTAATTCGTGCCCTATACTTATCACTTTTAGAGATCAAGTACTGACCAAGGATTTAATAGCAAAACGATTCGTTATGCGAGAGTCAGCCAATTTGGGGCCTATCTTGATCAAGCTGGACAAAACACCTCTGCGGAGAACAGTTGCATCAACCAATAAACTTCCGCCTAGGCAAAGGGCGGAAGGTTCCCCCACCGCGAATGGACTTGCTACCTCGCTCCCAGTAGATGTTGATCTATCACAACAGCACGTGGACCCAAATGTGACAATGCCTACAGCACTGGATTAAATTCGTCCAACACAGTGAAGACGCTTGCACTCTTGGTAGTGCAATATGAAGCTGCTGTCGGTCAAGGTGAGGCTGAGGTAGATAAACCGAATGATTCCGACGTGTGACACTGATACCGAACCTCAGACAGATGAAGTTATTGGTAACACATCTAATGAACCTATGACAAGCACCCCACTGACTACTAAGGAACCCTTACGCAACCGCCCAAAACGAAGGCGCATTAAAATGCCTGCCTCTTGCTACTCCTTCGTGCCGAGACATCAACCCAGTGAACGTCCCAACGAAAACAAGCAACCCCCACCCTCCGTGCTACCTAACAAGTGCTCATTTCATAATAGACAGATTGCATCCTTAAAGGCAATATCTAACAAGTATGCTCCACTGTGGGAGACCACGACTAGGAACAAAAACGTGCCGCCCCACAAAAAGCCATACTTGCTTCCAACTCCAACTGCTCGCCATATAAAGGCTAATGTCCTCAGCCACAGCCAGAACATGCGCGACACTCGCCCCGCACCCGATAGCGCTAACACAAGCAGCACCTCTGCCCCACTTCACGGCCCCCAGCAGAACCAGTCTCTCAACCCGAGATTGTCCAATATAACACGGTCCGCTGGCGAATCCACACCCTACTCCCTAATGCCGCCATTTCCGCGGTACTACTAAGCTGACAGTAACTATAATCGATTGCAGGTACCCCGCTACAAACCTGCTTCTTATAGAACACTCCGCGACGTAACGAAACAAACCACCCCACTCTCGCCTGCAAAGCTTAATCGCCCGCGCCCCACAAGCCCAATGATCAATGAACTGCCTAACACGTCAGTAAGCATACCTCCTAATTTTATGGAATATGGCGGGAAACGGCTCACCACAACTCAAGAGACTGTTGAACGCGGCTGCCCACTACTACCTTTACAGGCTCTCAAACATCCCACAGACGCCCATGAGCAATCCCTACCAACCCCTCCAACACCTCATGTAGTCGCGGGATCATTAAAAACTAATTCCAGAAATAGCATGCATTATCAATCCCTGTCACCCCAGGAGAACCTGCTCAAAGGTTCCCCTGCTGCGCAACCCAACGGCCTCGGCTTAACGGCAACGCAGGTTTTGCTTCCCCTGAGACACTTCTTGCCGCACCTACGAGGTTGTGTCTCACGCATCCGACCGACGACTTAACCAGGAGACTCACCATTACATGCAAACATGCCACCAACCCTCTCCGCGTCTAGGAACGCGATACAGACACCGCGGTAACCAACACACATCTGGCGGAAGTATGCCCCTCAGGGCTACACACTCACTGTACTCTATCGTTACCTTCTACTGCTTAGGTACAACACATCCCTGCCAATAACTTAGTCATCGTCAATAACCTTTCCCACACCCACAAACCTGTATTCTCTGCTTCGTTTCAGCATGGTAACCAAGCAGTCCCACTCCTACAATCCGACCTTCTCTATGCTAACGCGGACCGTAAGACTTCGTCTGACCTCTGTAACCTTATAACACTTAGCACTGCCTCTGAGACAAAAGCAACTTTACCCACGCGAATCACTCAGATTATTTCTGTCTCTGATAATGCAGCAGATGCTCACTCCTGCAACGAGGCACTCATTCTACTTCTCATTAACGCAAGGTCCATCAAACATAAGATGCGCCTTATCAACACCGTCGTTATCCTATCCGGCTCCCAGTTAGTGCTCATCACAGCAACGTGGCACGATGCTAACACTCCCGATGCACAGCTGCGAACATCGGGCTACACCTCCTTCAGCAACGGACGTATCAACCACCGTGGTGGCGGATTTCTCCTTTACGTGCGTGACGATTTCGGGGCGTCACCATTTCAAGAACTTACCATCGGCCCCTAGAAGTTTTGGTTTGGATTCAGACTAGTAGGGGACAGCACGCTAGCTTAGTTGGCTGTCCATATAATCATCCACACACTAACACAATCGGTATATGCAATCTAGTGGACTTCTTCCCAGAAGTATCCCTATTGCCTAACCGCTATAAGATAATCTGTGCTGACTTCAACATGCCACAAATGGCCTGGCAAACGCAATCTGCGCCATCCAAACACCGTGCCTTTGTGGACCCCACATATGCATTTGGATGGACTCAACACGTGCATGCACCCACTAGCCACAATAACACCTAAGATTTACTTTTTACGAACGGAGGTGCGCATGCATCTGCTAACGTGCATGACAATCCCCCCGGGTGCGATCACAAAATAGTAAAGCTCTCTTTCCAACTACCCATCACTCGTCCCTCAGTGACTAGACCAACGCGTTCTGTTCGGCCCTTCAAACGCATCAACTGGATAAACTTTGCACTATTTCTGCGATCCATCAGCTGGGATGATTTCTTTCTGGCTACAGATACTGGCACTGCCTCTTCTGTACTATATAGCAATCTCACATACTGCCTGGATACACTTGCACTTATAACGACACAAAAAGCAATGCAGCCACCGCAGGATGCAGCTCTCCTCGCAACCTACTCGTCAAGCTCAAAAAGCTACATTCAAAGTACAGCAGGGCCCAAGACTTCTTCCTCCTTATTCGCATCAATGAAGTCCTGATGGAGTGGAGAAATTCACCAACTCCCACATTTCTGTCCAAAGAACACACTACTCTGAACTCTATCAACCGTATAGAAGCCCTTAATTCGCTGATGAGGCGCAGAAGCAACCCAACCTTGAATTCGATTAAAACGATTATTCGTCTAGACAACACAGTTACCCGTAACCAAGCTGAAATATGTAAGGTCATGAACCGCTACTTCTGCGACTCTTTCACCTCTGCTAACTTGACCCTGCCTCTTGATATTCCTAGTTGCACTAATGATACTTTACGCGCAGTACCATTTGACCTGCGCACCATTAATCGGGAAATTCAAGCCCTCAAATTATCCTTCCGTGCCGGACCTGATGGCCTCCCATCGGCTTTGCTAATTCTAGGTGGCCTGGATATCGCCGTCCTTCTTCTTAACATCTTTACCATTTCCATGGAACATAGAACTTTTCCCGCTGCTTGGAAACATGCATTAGTCATGCCAAGACACAAAAGGAAAGCCGTTAAAACATTGAAAACTACAGGCTCATTAGTTACACACCATTTGCTTCACGAGTGATGGAGAGCATTGTTAAGAAAGAGCTCCAACTGATCTTGACTACTCGTTATCTCATCAACAAATCCCAACATGGATTTCCTCCGTCTAAATCCTGTCAAACATGCCAGCTGGAGTTCCTGAACAATGTTACCGTCATGGTTGTTTGCAGGAAAGCTTTGATTATCATCTCCTTGGATATAAAAAATGCGTTCGACCGAGTCCCTCATAATGGACTGTTAACTAAATTGACTTCTTACGGTATATCGGACCAGTTGCATTCTTGGTTCTCTTCCTATCTCTCCTGCCGAACACAGTCGGTGAGACTAGGAGATTTCGAATCGTCACCGAAACGAGTTACGAGTGGTGTGTTCCAGGGAAGTGTACTGGGCCCTATACTATTCCTACTTTAATTCAACGACGTATTTCAAGTCATTGAATATGGAAAGGCGCACCTGTTCGCCGACGATATCAAAGTCGGATTCTCCTTTGATCCGCGTAACCTAGGGAGCGGTCTCCTCAATATTCAAAATTACCTTAAAGCATTAGAACCTTGGTGTAACGCATGGAAGCTTGACTTCTCTCCTGTAAAATGCAGTGTCCTGTCCTACAGATGCAGTGTACCGCCTAGTGCGCTAACCCTGTATGAAGTCTCACTAGCCAACTGTAAAACCGTAAGGGATCTCGGCGTACGCATCTTCGGCTGGCTAGCCGAATAAACTCCGCGTGGTGGCAGCTGGGTGGTTCGGGTTTAACCCGTTCCAGCAAATAGTTTGGCGGCAGCGTTCCAGGACGTGGTGTGCTTTCGCCTGGCAAACGTTCTCCCTATAAAAGCCACAAATGTCTGCTTAACAACACTGCGACGTGGCGGATATGACTCGCTACAAACTAAAGGCACTGGCCCGTGGATATTCGGAAAATGCTATCCAACCCACAAAAATCAATCGCATATTCTTACATTTTTGACGATAACAAACAGCAAAACATTCTGCGGCAAGTTCTAAACCAAAAGGTACATTCCTACCCAATCACACACGCATGGTTGGCGGCATCCTGTTTCGGATTTGACTGTCACTGTGGCAAGCCACAGGACGCCTGAGCCTACAGTGGGACCATGGGTGGCTTGGGCTGCACCACCCACAGCTCCATCCACACACCCCATATCCAGTGTAAACCCGAAGGAATAAGACCGGGAGGCATATGGATGGGAGCCACAGTTCATCAACGGGGCGGGCTCACTCTCCTTCACAGGCAAACACAAGCACGCTGTATTTGGGGAATCAAGCGCACACAAGGCGGTGGCTGGACCGTAGTCCGCTCCACACTCAGTGCATGGAACCACTCTTCGAGCCTAGCACGGCCACGAGGACCGTGCACCCGTCCCCTCCAGCAACGACCAACTGTCTCCCAGAGACAGTACGGACGAGGTAGTGGTTAATAGACAGGTAGGCAACTTGTCAACATGCACATCAAGCGCATCCACGCCGGGGATGTCAAGCAACAGCCAATCACCTAGAACGACAAGATGAAATAAAACAAATACAATAATGCATACAGATACGGCGGCATAACTCTAAGCTAAATAAACATATAAAGTAAGTTGGTTAGCAACAACTCCGAGATCAGGAAAAAATGTCCACGAGTTAGTTAAAAGTGCTACAAAACGCAACAGAGCTACCGAAGATAAGCGCCATTAATGTAAGCAACGTGGCCAGTTAATAGAAGAGTATTCAGGTAGGCAGAACACACCCAATAAAGTGGAATGAAATTTAGCCGGCTTAAAAAACCTAGTTTAAGTGTAAGTTGGTTTACCCGACTGCGGTGAAGAACCATCAAGAATGCAACATCAGCCTCAGGGTACCCATCCATATACTTACAGACACTGTTATGCCAAACGTCCTTTTGTACAATTTGATCACACTATGTCCGCTAAGTATGACCATGCGTGTAATGGTGTGCCTCGCGTTGTCGAGAATAAAACGTTTTTCGTTCTTTCTTACTTACACTGTTCAAGCTTACTAAATTTCTCGGAACAAGTTAGCTATAGTGTTGAGAAAGCTAGATCTTTCATTGGTCATATCTGCAAGAGAATGCTCGTAAACAAATCCAGACACGCTATACAAGGTACGCGCTAATCCTCTTCTGGAATGCTGCCCAATAATATTTACCAACTCCAGAAAGAGTGACCGAATAGCAACTGAGAATGTACAACGCACATTCACAAAGCGCCTGCGTTGCCCTCCACTCTTAACTACCGTGAGCACTGTAATCTTCTTGGTCTTGAACCTCTATGATTACGAAGAGTGTGACTCAACCTCACCTTCTTATTCCAGAGGATAAGCAACCCAAATACGAACCTTGCAGTACTTATTCAACAAAACGGTGACTCTCGGTATCCACTGCGCCATAAACCCTTAACCATTACCCTACCTACAGCCCGCACCAACGTGCGTATCAACTTCTTTCGTTACAGATTCGCTGGCGTCTGCAACAGGCTACCATTAAAAGTTAGGTCATCCGAGATTACTGCACAGTTCCGATCATCCCTACATAGACACCTAGCTACCCTGCCTAACTGCGAGCTTTTTAACACCAATAAGCCGGAAAATGAACTTTGGGAACGTGGCCCAATGCACGTCTAAATCTGAAAACCCAACATATCGGACACAGGCCACGCCAGTTAACTCTCCTTTACTCTCTGGGACGGTCTGCGCCACGTACGTTTGCTGTTTGTCGACTTATCCTGGGACACTAGGTATCCACTAGCCACTAGAAGGCTTCACACAAATGCCATTCTTAGCCGTCGTTACTCTCTCCCTTAGCACCATTATCAGTGCTTCGTATTACCTACGTCACCAGTTTCCAGCTGCAGCGTTATTGTAGGTAGCATACACCTTTGCGCTAGTAGCCCCTCCTTATCTCTCCAACTCTTACTCTCTTGGGTTGTTTGCATCACATACCTTCGCTGGTTGTTGACTTGTTCTGTCACTTTAAGTATCCACTAATATCTAGAAGGGTTAATGCGAATTCCGTTGCTGTCCACTGGTTCTCTCTCTTAGCACCATCATCTTTCCTTCTCTTCTCTTTCTTATGTTTTCTGCAGCGATTCCTTGTAGGCTCCATACATCGGTACGCTTATCCGGGGCTACTAGGAGACACCTTGTTTCTCCATCCAGATGCCTGACCTTGACCTTGCCCTTGACCACGAGAAGTTAGAGACTGTGCGTTTTCGACTTTTGTTGCTTATTTCGACATATAGCTACTATTCACTAGAGTAGTTAGGCGCGTTGCCTTGATATTTTGACGTACTATACTTTAAGGTTTTTAGATCCTATATACAGCAAACCAGTGTTCCTGGAACACGAACTATGAAGCCGTGTTATTCCGTAATGATTAACAAAAATGGACTGAAAGGTAAAGCCGCCCGAGCCAAAATCCGGGGCAAACGTAGAAGTACTCATTCGAATACTGCAGCTTCTGTCGATCACAGCTCTGCCTCATGCACCGCAAATGCGGTAAAGGCAACCAAACGTCCTGCTGCACAAGGCAACCTGAATAAGCTGCGCCCCTGCAGTGTCCCCCTTATAGACCCACTGAAAGATGCACTTAACCAAATCAGTGCACTCTCCCATGAAATGGCTGCTCTTAAAAAGGAAATGGCCGTTACCAAAATAGAGCTAGCAAAACTTACGCCATTGGCCCAACTCGCAGGATTAAGGAAAAATGGCAACGCTGATGAGCTCAAGGATGCCGGCGCCCTTCTTACTACCATCACTACTGAGATAAACGAGCGCACCCGCCGAGCCCGAAACGTGATCGTCTTCAACGTTCCTGACAAACTTCCTTTGGAAAAAGTCACCCGCCTACTTACGTCTATGTGTAACATCCCTCCTGACACGTGCGTGAGTAAGCGGCTCAGAAAATCGAAGATCAGTCGCAATTGCCCTATCCTTATCGCCTTCAAAACTCAAGAACTGGCTACACGCTTCATAGCAAATCGATTTACCTTACGAACAAACGCAAACATTGGGCCTATTCTTATCAAGCCCGATCTAACGCCGTTGCAAAGAGCATTCCTACCCGACACTAATACCAAAGCAAGACAACAGCCTCATGATTCATCGCCGATTGCCGGAGCTACCGCTTGCCCTACGACAAGCACTAACGTGGATCTGGACCTAACCCCCTGCGTCACGCGTCCACAACAGCATTACATACCGGCTCAAGCCCCACAGCCTTAATAGATAAAAGTCCACCAACGTTCCAGACTCGCCCCAGCTAACGATACAAGAAGCTGAGTCAATGCATAACGCCTCCGACATGAGTGACACCGATTCCGAACCTATCAATGTAGATTTCCCGCTGATCAACTCCCTTCCCTCCCCTCGATCAAAGCCGAACCCACCCTCGCAACACAACAGACTACCAACAAAGGTCCACAGCCGAAACATGGCACGCCTCGTATTACGAAGCACCCCCGCTGATGCATCACCATACCAAAGACAACCGTACCCAAGCAAAGCCCTCGTGGCACAAACGGATAGCTGACAAGCACCAAGCAACATCTGTACCAATGGATCGCATGAAATCGAAATCATTCCGATCACAAACTTCGCCCTCTACGCAGGTCTTGACCCAACCCGCCCAATCACTGCGAAAGCCCTACCTACTCGAGGCGCCAAACAATGCTATTAAGCCCCTGAACTATAACAAATGCCGTGGTTTTCAAAACTGAGGACGTTCTACCAGTCACCACAGCAAAATGGAACTATGAGCAGCCCGCGCAGCACCAACGCAGTGATTCCCCTAATTAATAACTATCCGCCTGGTACGCTATCGCCAAGTCGGCCCTACAAAAAGCGCTATACCATCCAAACGCCAAGTGTGCAACCCCGTTACCAATCCACACAACCTCTTGCAACAGTGGGGAACAAAGCACCCTCCCAAGGACGACGCACTTCTGAAAATCTCTACCGCTCCATCAACACTACCCCGCACTCCATGACTATACGTTCTCCTGAACGAAAAATATATCCGGATGACAAGCACTACAACCGGGCCATGCCATCCACGGCCCCTTTTTATGGGATGCAGCAGGACACGACCCACCTCGCCCATTCCACCAACAGTTCTCGCCAGCTCTCTATTACCTCCAACAACTCATCTGCTCACTGCAACTAACCCCCACGGTTGGCTTCAGCCCTCCGGATAGGTTCTACGGTCAACAATACTACCACAGCCTCATTAGCGGCCGACTACCATCAGCTACCTAACCAATCACTTTCTGATCCCATTCCTATATCACCCTCTCCACCATTTCTTACCACTTCCATGTTCCCTGCGCCAGTTGCACCCTATTGTGCAACTTACCTCACACAATCTAACTCCTCTAACTCTCCTTGCGTTGAAACATACAGTATGCTGCTTATTAACGCGCGATCTATTACACACAAGATGCACCACATTGGCCCATTTATCCTACTCTCATACCCACAGCTGGTTCTCATCACAGAAACGTGGCACCCCTCAAATGCCTCTGACAGCCTACTACGCATCCCTGGCTACACAACATTCTGTAACGGACGAGACAACCAGCGGGGTGGCGGTTGCCTTATCTATGTCCGGGACGACTTTGGTGCACCCGATTTCGAACTGTTATCTATAGGTGACCCAGAAGACTCCATCTGGATCCAGACGACCGGAGGTCAACTTGACCTCCTTATCGGTTGCGTATACAACCCTCCACACACATCTAGCAAAAAGCTTAATGAACTCACTAAGCTTTTCACTGAAATCTCCCTAATGCCCCCACGTCACAAGATAGTGGGTGGCGATTTCAATATGCCACTTATCCCTGGAACGACCAGGTTGCCCCACTCAGATACAGAAGTTTCGTCGACACCGTCCACTCAAATAACTGGACCCAACAAGTGCACGATCACACTAGGTTTTCTAACACCCTGGACTTAAGCTTTACGCAAGGTGTCTCCGATGCAGTTGCTGGTATATTAGATAATATACATGGTTGCGACCACAAAATGGTCAAACTCATATTTACATTTTCTGCTCCACACTGCGCCACTCATAAATAAATAAATAAATAAATAAACTTTTATTTTCGACAAGGCGAGCCACACCATTACCGGCATGATCAATTTGAAAAAGCAATGCGTGACCAAGAATTTGCAAAAATCCGATATGTTTGCTATAACTGTGCTTGTTTATGCAGGGGGAATGTAAGTATGTGATTGTGTGTGCGTTTATGTAGCTGTGTAATTTGCGCTTGTAACTGTGCTGCTCCATTCTTGAATGTTTGCTATCGTCAGCAATGTGCGAGTAGAAGATTGGTGTCCGTGGGTTGGAAAGGATTATCCAGATGTCCAATGGGCAGTGACTTTATTTTGTGACGAGCCACGACCGCCACGACACAGTGTTGTTAAGCAGATATTTGTGGCTTTTTATAGGGAGAACGCTTGCCACGCGAAAACCCACCACTTCCTGGAACGCTGCCGTCGAACTATTAGCTGAAACGGGTACTACCTGAACCACCCAGCTGGCACCACTAGGAGGTTGAAAAGATTTATTTAATCATTTATTTATTCATTCCGCGCTGCGCTCAGCGCACGTAGCCTCTGACCGACGTACGCAGAGGGAATGTATGTAAGTTTACTTTCCCTGACATAGCACAGGCAACCTTCCTCGAGCTTAAGGATGCTACCTTCACCATAGCCCTCCTCGCTTATTCCGAATGGACTGCGCCTGTTTCTGTTACGACTGATGCCTCAGACAGCGCGGTGGGAGTCGTCTTCCAACAACACTTTGGTGGTCTTTGGCAACCCTTTGTTCTTCTCCAAACGCCTGCAGCCAGCGGAACCTTACTACAGCACGTTTGGCAGAGAACTGCTTGCCATGTACCTGGTCATTCCGCACTTCCAATACACACTCGAAGGCCGCGCTGTCACGGGCTATACTGCCTACAAACCCCCTATCTTTGAATTCAACTACGCCTGAGACAAATATTCACCATAGGAAACAAGACACCTAGACGTCGGCACGCAGTTCACTGCTGACATGTCATATCTCAGTCCCCGACAACCCCGTTGCCGTGGCCCTCTCACGCGTCAACTTCACGCTTTAGTTTTTGGCTACCGTCGACTTTGCCGCCACTGCCTCTGCTCAGGCTCAAGAAGAAGACATACAAAGCACTCTGCAGTCCACTTCGCTGTATATGCAAGCTGTGCCTATCATAATCATTGAAGAAACCATTCTCTGTGACACTTCCAAAAGTTGTCCTAGACCCCTCTTTTCTGCCTGCTGCAGACTCACAGTCTTTGACGCACTGCACTCGCTAACATATTCCGCTATCCCTGCATCTTTGAAACTGGTCACAGAAAGTTTCGGTTGGCTGCGCATAAACAAAGATGTTCGTACCTAGACTCGTGTTTGCCTTCCGTGCCAGCATTCCAAAATACCTCGTCACACCCGCAGTCCTCTTGGTTCAGTTACCGCCCCGGACCTCTGTTCTCGCAAGTACACTTACACCTAATGGGTCACTGACCTCCGTCAGGCGGATTCGTATACATTCTTACATGTGTCGACCGCTTTACCCGATGTCCAAAAGCCATTGCCGTAACAGACTGCACAGCTGAGACTGTTATCCGAGCCTCCACAGACCGTCGGGTCACTCTTTACGGATGCCCATCCACCTTTATAACTGACCGTGGAACGGCTTTCGGATCCACACCATTCGATACGACCTGCAACTTTTTAGGTTGCCGCCACTTTCATACCACAACTTAACACTCAACAGCCAACGGCTTTGTTGAACGGTTCCATGGACAGCTTTAAAACTTCACTGAACGCCTCCTACGGCCTTAGATGGCGCAAAAAATTTTGCTCGTACCCTTAGCCGTTTGCAGCAGCATCAACGCTGACTTGCAATATGCAGCCGCGGAGTTGAGTTACGGCACCCTGCTAAAGTTGCCTGGCGAATGCTTTTCAACTCCCGCATCGTCGGGTATGCCTCCGCTTAACTATGCGTCCTCCCTAGCTCAACGCATGCGTTCACTACGCACGACACAGCCCCGTGAACAGACTCGGTGTGCAAATGCACGGTGGACACACTACCTGCTCTCACGTCTTCCACCGCCCCTAAGCAGTGCGGCGCCCTCTCCAGCCTCCCTACTCTGGCCCTCACAGAGTCTTGCAACGGCCCCCGGCACATTTTACTTTAGACCTAACAAGGTCCTCAAACGGCGGTCAATCGACCGCCTTAAAATGGCTTGCTTTGACGAACCACTTGCAACCCATCCTGATGCTACCACACAGGCAGCCGCACCTGCGGTGTCCTCACGATCAATGAATATCCCGAAACACTGCGTTCTATTGAAACCCAACCTACCCCGCCTCAACCCCAGGCAACCGACCGACGCGGTAGACAGGTCAGACGTCCTGTCCTTATTTCAGAATTTGTAAAAGTTTGCTATTTCCATTAACCCGCATTATCCGTCTCTATTGTGAATCGTGCGTCGCATCCACAAACGTCATAGAAGTTCAACATAAATATTCCAAAACACCTTGTAAGTTTTAATAGCGTAGTTGTTTTTATCATGCGTGTCATGTGCAAGTTCTACGTCATGCCACTTCCCAGACGCTTGCCCACCCCTTCTGAATTCTACCTTACAGAAACTCAACCACCGGAACCGTCAAGGCCACTCTTGGAGTGACTCGCCAGCCGGCTCAGCGCAACTTTGAGTGACTTGCCTGCAGACCCAAGGCCCTCTTTCTGACCCAATGAACAGACAGTCGCCCTCGGCCGGAGAGAGTCACGAACGGGTCAATCCTTAAAGTCCAAGCTAAACGTTGCAGACGAGGATGCCGGGATTCTTTCTTGGGAGGAAGACGCCTAGATTGCTTCGTGAGACGAGGTCCGTGGACTGGACTCGCGTGTAGAATGATACTTCCCAAGCGCGCCGTCATGTCTGCAGTCAAGGGAAGTCCTGTTGGCCTCTTTTCTGGACGCACCAGTTATTTTGCAGTCCGTCCAGCTTACTTCGACGGTCAACCGATGAGCAATCTGGTCCACACGTTGCTCATAAATATTAACTAACCAACGTCTGGACCCAGCGAACTGTGCAAGCCCATGCTACTATTCGCACCCATATGCCGCCGCCGTTTCTCTTAAGTAACAGCTCCATTTTAAGCTTCCGCCTTTAAGTTTTCTAGGGGAGGCCTTAGTAGTGTACCGTAAAACACACTCTTTCAGTATTTTACAACATTGGATTTTACGGTTGTTTTAACTTTTAAAACGCCCAATGGATTTAATGCCGACACAACCGTTTACAAAAGTGTTTTATTGAGTATCATGCTGCACCGTTTCTCGCTCTGATTTATCCGCTTTCTATTTTTGTAGCCTGCAAGATATATGTAGGGTTCAGTCGCCTCCGACTTCTATACCGTCCCGCATTTGACACTTCTTACTTGTCATTCCTTAACGACTAGTATCCGAGGCTCCACCCAACTCATTGTAGGACATTGGTCTCAAATACGGACGAGCGACAAGCCAGTTGCAGCTTCGAGCCCTAACATGGTCAGATGAAATGCGCAGTGCTGACGATTCCCGTAGGGATACAAAGCGCTTACAACGTTTCTTCAGGCTTTTGCTATCTGTCTGAGGGATTCTAGATGTGATGAAGTCTACCAACACATTACATATCCTTTACTTCCTCTCTGCGCTCAGTACGCACATCATATGGCTTAGCAAGAGATAGGTTGATTAGTGGCTTAATGTTATTTAGTTCGTCGTTTGGTGAGTTGGCTACCCTGTCCTCGGCACGGTAGTAAGGTGCAAATCAGTGGATAATGAGCGGCGTTAAACCACATCTATTAACTAATTCCTGTTTTTCCTTGCCTTCCTGCGTAGCTCAGTTGGCTAAATTACTGTCTAGAAACAGTTAGGTTGGGGGTCGGGCTTTACCAAGATCCGATGGAATGTGCTTTGCTATCGATTCAAGAATGGAGGAACTCAGCATGTAGCGCTTTTCCGGACGTGTGCTGGTCTTGATTTTGCTTCAATATACGACAACTTTCTACCTGTACAATTCAACGCCCCTACAACTCCGAGGTAACCCGTAGGCAGCCTAAACTACTTATAATGCCAAAGGTCATTTAACGGCTTATATTTGGTAAGTTGGTTGCTGGTTGCGTGTGCTACGCTGTCCACTGCCCGGTTGTAGCTTCCAAGTCGGTGGATGGTGAGCGGCGTTATTTCCTACCTAGTAACTCATTCACGATAGTGGTTGCCGTCCCACGTAGCTCAGTGTGTTCAGTCGCGAACGGGCAACGATCAGGTTGCGGGTTTGAACGCTACCATGGTCCCATGGAAAGCGCATGGCCGACGGTGCTCGAAAGGATGAAATGCGCATACATTGCTTTTCCGAGCGTCTGATGGCTGCCTGAGTAAGTCTAGATGTGACAAATTTCCCCGTATACCCTACCACTCCCCACTATTTCTCTGTTATTAATAAGTCGACTAAACACCGTTTCAACTATACACGACTGAACCCGATGTATCATCTTGAGACACATCTGTTTTCAAACCTTGATCATGCCTGAGTTGGTGTGTTTATGAAACTGAGAATAAACCATTTATTTATTTATTTATTTATTGTACTGTTCCAGTCATTGACATATGAACGATTTTCTACTCTCACTGTTACAGTTGCCATTAAAATGTTCGTACAGTTGTACATATCCAAACATGCCTCCATGGGCGTGTCTCGCATAACCGAGAATAAAATATTTATTTATTTATTTATCTCAGACTGCGTGTAATGCTATGTGTTAATTGGCGGCTTAACTTTGGTAAGCTGTTCGATTGGTGAGGGGGCTAACTTGTTCTCTGCAAGTAGTAACGTGCAAGTCAGTGGATAGTGCGCGGTGCTATATCAAAGCTGGGTACTTATTCACGATGGTCGTTGCCGTGCCCCGTAGCCGAGTGATCTCAACCACGGACTGGCAGAGTATAGTTGCGTGTTCGAGCCCTACCAGCGTCCAATGACTTGCGCATTGCTCACGATTCCCAAAATGATAAAAGAGCGTACAGCGCTTTACCGAGCGTCTGCTGACTCTCGGAGTGAGTCTAAATGTGACGAATTGCTCTGTTTACTGTGCAGCGGGTGTGCTTATGAACATGTAAAGCCGTTATATCACCTTGCACGGTCTCCAGCCTTATAATTATCATCAGACTAAATACAGATTAATAAACATGCTTTAGTTTGCCTTTTGCGAATAAATTTTACTTGGTTACGCTTACAAATCAGTAGGTAGCCTAACCAAAAGCCAGCTGACCACAGCTGATGGCTCACGGTGTCCAACTCCTAGCAGCTCCCGTCGACGGGTCGACCATGGCTTGCACCGCGTTATGGGTTATTTCCTTTTGACAGCAAACAGTTGAGTCGCAAGGATGGCTTTTAATTTTATTGAAGCTGATGGGATCTCAGTGACATCAAATGATGTATGAGTATCTTACAAAATCGCAGCCTAACCTCACATTGCCTGTAAGTAACTGTAGAGGGTCCTAACTCTTCAGATACCAAATGGTAGGATAAAATACTGGAAAATGTTGCGGTCTTTTCTGACGGCGAACAAAGGTCGATCTACTCTTAAGGCAACATTAGAACATATTCCACGTTAATCACAACCGGCATGTGAGGACTAATATGCTGCAACGCCGAATAGGTCCAATGGGGCACCATCTAGTACGACAGCAAAGTGGACATTTTCCCACTCACTACCAATCGCAGTTAGATGAAGTGATTAGAAAACTACCATATAAACGAATTATTCGGTCACCGGCTTCTCGTTCGTCGTTCTCAGTGGTACCACGCATAGTCGAGCAAAAATATTTATTTATTTTGACTACCGCCAACTGAATGCTGTCACTCAGCGCGACTAGTTTCCGCTTTCAAGAATTGCTTCCACGCTTGAAACAGTTGCTGGAGCCCAGTGCCTTTCTACCCCTGTGTCGGCTTCCGGTTATTGTCAAGTGGAAGTATACCATGCTGCTGAGCCAAAACCAGCGTTTACGGTTTTCTTGGGAAGGTACGAGTTTGAGACTATGCCATTCGGACTTAGTAACGCACCAAGCACTTTTCAATGGCTGATGCCTAAAAGGCCTTGGCAGCTGGTTCCCTTTCTTGTTTGTTTTAGCTTGATTACATCCTAGCTCATGGGCGTTTAGGGGAGGAACAGAACGGCCGCCTTGCAGTGACATTAAGCAGACTACGACAGGCGGAGTTTAGGTTAAACACAAAATAATGCAAATTGCTCCGGAAACAATTGTTGTTCCTTAGTCGCATAGTATCTGACATTAAGCGCGAAGTGGCGAACTAGCAAACCAGTTGTATACTTACTTGGCCAACACCTTCTAACTCTCGTGAGGGCCGAAGGATCACGAAGTTGGCATCCTACTGCCAGGAATTTGTTAATAGTTTCGCTGAAGTTTCGGCTCCTTCACGTCTTCTCATGGAACAAGGCCTCTCGTTCAGCTGAACCATCGCAGGCGAGAGTGCTTTAGGAGGGTTAGGGAATTCGTTGTCCTCTCCATTCATATTGGCCTTTTTTGATGCTTCATGCAATGTCCAGCCCTTTATTGCAGCCGCGATTGAGGGGGATATACGTGTAGTAGTGTCGCAGAGTCAGGAAGGTAAGAAAAGTGTGCTAGCCTAAGTCAGTCGCCGGTGGGATAAGCTCAAACGGCGCTATGCCATTAAACGTCGCAAGATGATCGCTCTTTTCCAATTTCGCACACACTATCGCTCAAATGCGTTGAGAACACCCGTCGTTGTTCGCAAGGACAATCAAGTTCTTCAATGGTTGCAAATTTCTCGTAGCCCAGAGGAGAAATTGCACGGTAAAAAGAATGGCTAAAAGAATAAACGTTCCCTTGCCTGAACCGTCCAGGCAAGCCGCACGGCAATGTTGAGGTACTATCCCGATGTCCATCCGTTGAGAACCAGGTCGCCAAACAGGTTGGTGCAGGCAGCGGAGAAAAGTAGAGAGCATTGCAGGCGTCAGCTTACGGTTTTTGTATGACATACACTAGGCTGGTTGCCGACGAACCAAAACCTACAGGCCGGAAAATGTTTGGTCGCTCAGTAGCAACAGGGAGCAGTTGGAATCTTTAGTCTAAACTAGTAGTCCCAAACAAATTGTTGTGCCTACTTTCTGAGCAAGCTAGCACCGTAAAGCTAGTTGTTCCAAGATTTAAATCGCACGAAATAATCACAGGAGTACAAGTTCAAACCGGTCATAGTAGTCAAAGTAAATGTGTGGCAGCCGTCCTTCATCAACGTTTGTGGTCGCTTATACACGAGTATGTTACTGTATTCCATCAGCAGCGTAACGCTTGCTAACGTAGAAAACTGAGCAATAAATTACCTAAAGCTCCGTTGCGCCCGATGCCAACTAAAGGCTCGAACCACCGCTCAGCTGTTGATATAAATAAATAAAGGAAGCAATTTTTATGTTTGAGAAAGCGAGGCAAGCCATTTAGACATTAACAGAATAGTGCTTTGTTGTACATAAGTACACACTGCGTAAGTTTAAGAGTAGGAAGTATCAGGTGCAGTCCATCGGCTGGGCTCACATGGCCTAAAGCAGGAATGAATTTTATCCTCGATGGTAGCGAGGTACGCCACCTCGGTCATAATAAGCATTGTATAGGCAAACTGTATCACAGAGTACGAGAGGTAGGGATATGAATTACAGGGATCATTGTAGTGGCGTAGGTGTTGGTGTAAAAATGGCCCAACGTGGATGTCTACACAATGCAGACCAGGTGAGTGAAGCACGTGGAAAACTGTGATACGTTTTAAGTATAGTGGCATGTTACTGAGCAAGCTCCTACGTATAGTTGTATGGGGTGGGTTTACGCACAGAATTCGTAAACTATGTTATCGGCCAATTTGCCAATGCGTAGTAAGGGACAGAGGTTGTATGGAGTAGCGAGTCAAACCCGCCAAGTCGCAGTGTCGTTAATTCAGATATTTGTGGGTTTTGTAGGGCGGAAGCTTGCTAAGCGAAATCCACCATATACTGGAAAACTGCCGACCGGTGATAAAACATTGGCAAGACTGCCTCTTGACTGATGGTGCTCGCGGTTAAACGCAGTCATGTATCGTCAATTTGTGTTCATTAGATGTGTGTTGGGCGTTCTCGGATTCGACCGCGAGTTATTTAAACTAGTAAAGTTATCCGATTCAGATGAGTGGTGTTTTGTGGATTCGCTTTCCAAATTCCTTTGGTGTATCGGGTTTGCAAGTTATGGAAGGTTTTATTTACTTGTGTTGAATTCTTGCCTAGGTGGGTGTCGCAGGTATGTCTACGAAAGTGTTCCATATGGGTAATTAAATCTTTTGGAAGATTAATAAGACAAAAACCGGACCGTGCAAACTGCCAAGGTAATTTTACAGCTCTATGGGAATGAGTAACTATAAGCCACGTGGCTAGTTTTGTGGAAGGTACGATAGATGAACGGACCAAAGAAAACATACCTAGCAGGCCTACTAGTCTGCGTTCAAGTCGGAGATCCGATAGTCATCAGCTTAGAGACACAAATGTCATACGAATCAGCCTAGCTTGCGCAGTATTTGCCACTTGTAGAAATCGAAAGTATAAGGCGTGGTTAGGGATTGAGTGAGTCGAGGAAACCGCAAGAGCATAGAAAGGTTTGTAAAATGCGGCCACGATGCAGGTTGACTGGTCAATTGCCAGTGGTGGAGCTAGATGCCGAACTACATAAACGGGGCACAGCATCTGTTAGGATTTGAAAGGCTGACGCACAGTTGCACACGGAACATGTTCGCTTAGTTAGATGCACATGGGAGGAATAATATAACGAGTTCAGTAACTGGATGCCAGAGAACTAGCTATAACCTCAAGCAGGACGAAGTGCCTGGAATGTTGCGACGAGTGGGCGGTAGAGCGACATCTTTACGCGCTGCGATAAGGCTTACTGAAAATGTAAGCAATAGCACAAAGTACCTGGCAGGTAGAAGAGCGCTAAATAGGGATTGATTGTAGGCACGCCAGCAAAAGATCAACGCGTAAGCAGTTAGGCCGCATACACCTAAAGCACAACGATTAGAGGGACGTAAGTCTTACCAACTTGCAAGCAGAGTAGATCTAAAGGGGGCTACGCACTGGAAACTAGCAGGGGGTAAATATGCATGCGCAATGGCATTGTGTGATCAGCCGGTGCATATGGCGTTCTAGACCAAAGGCGTGGAAAGATTTAAAGTGCCCCAGCAGGATAAAAAGGCGGCCTAGAGCAATAGAATGGAGTAGTAGACTTACTGACTTTTATAATATGGGTGTCCGGGGTCAAAAGGATCAAAACAGCAATATACCACCTAACAGGATGAGGCATCGCTGCTGCGGCGCACCCAATGGCGACCATCCTTCGTTTCATTGGTACGGTGGTCAAGGGACAAGGCCACCTTAATGGCTGAACTAGCCAGGAAGCGCAGGGGGATAAACTTACAGAGGAGGAAACACGCGAGGCGAAGAATAGGTAAGCAGATGTTAGTGTAGATAAGGGGAAGGTGCAATCTACTAGAGAGAAGTATCCACTTTAGTGGCTGGAGTAATCCACAAGTATAAGAAACAGTAGAAATCAGAAGCCGAACACGATCAAATAGCATTAATAAGGGCATACAAAATAGTGAAGTGCATCAAAACTAAGACTGCAGTGGCTCGCTAGCGCTAAAATATATACGATATCATTGAAAGGGTCTTGGATGGACCATAGGAAGAGCCGAAGTAATCCACATCGTAGAGAAGGGTTAAACAAAGGAGTGGACGAGACTAGGCAGGAGCAAGTGGTGAGAAGCTTGTGGTGGAGAAAAAGACAAGGCATAAGTTTTATAGATACGTGAACACTGCATACTACATTATAGTTCAGATATGAAGGCAAAATGAAGCCGGATGGCAAATAGAATAGACGAGTTGCAAATGAATAAATAAATAAAGATTTTCAACGGCAATGCTCGGCTCCCCTGCATAGGCATGGACATTATGATACAAACACATATAGTCGGAAATGTATAAAATGTGACAAGTTAATCGCTAAGCTACCAGATTTGTGTGTCTGTATATATGTAGGTGAATGTGTTAGTGAGCATGGTGAGTAAACTAGTTGTGTGATTGAATTCGTGTGTTGTTTTGTTTAGTCCGCCTACGTATGAAGGGTTCGAAGGAACTCTTCGAACTAGCTACTTCTGTGAAGTTGGAAGATCTGCCGTAAAAGAAAAGCAGTAGCTTCAGTTAGTGTCGGGTCAAACCTGCTACGTCGAAACGCTGTTAAACAAACAATGGTGACATTTTGTAGTGAGAGGGCTTGCTAGGCGCAAACGAGTCGCGTCTAGTAACAATGTCGCCGATCTATTCGTTGAAAGAGGATTCAGCGAACAACACAGCTAGCACTACTTGAAGGTGGTTTGCTTAGCCAGAAGACGCTAACGTAAAATAAAATCACTGCTAAATAAGCTGAGAGGAGTGTCAACCAAAATTCCGGGAGTTAAATAAACATAGCGTGGACCAAGTATACAGAGCACAAAGCAAAGGAGGAATATACCTATCTACACGCAAATTAGCGCGCAGCGCTAATACGTAGTCTTATTAAAAATGCAGAACAGGTTGTTCATTCCAATGCACGTGAACATCTATACATGCTCTTCCGGAGGAGTTACATGCACGCACTTTCAGTGAGGCCAATATTAGACGTAAGATATTACGCAATGGAATTCCCTGGATGTAAGCATAGGGCTAGATGTATGCATCACTGCGGGACCGGTATGTTCCCGAGTAGGCTGACATGTTAGTGCTAACGGAAGGCAGACAGGGATGGCATTGTCAGTGATAGAGACCACCACCAGTACGCATATATGTAGCTGCTCAACCGGATAATAAGTTTGAACGTTCGCCCTCTGCACCACTGTAACAGATCTTTTGTCAGAAAGTCTTACCATTGGTACGCATTCTGACACGGACGGCAGCCGGTGTCCATGGGAGAAAGTTCCAGCGCTTGTCAGAGCAGTCCGAAACCTATCGAGCGCACACTATGTAATTGGTTCAAGGTGTACAATATTAGTTGCACATTATCATCCAGGTTAGTATTGCCCATGGTCCAAGCCATATTCCGCATGAAGATAATACTATTACTAATAATAATAACGGCATATTTCTCAGCAAGTGAAAAGCTGTGACAATATTTGGCACAGCACGTACACACACAGGTGATGTCGTGCTCTTGCAAGAGCAATATCACGTTAGCCTCTTATATTTGTCTATATTTCTGGCAAGACATTTGCCCTATATGTTTATCTAATGGGATGGTAGGCGGCACATTGTCTTTTGAGTATGTTTTGGATACTAACTATTATATACATTGTGTGAATTGGTAATCTTAGACCCATTAGATGTCAGCTGAATATTCATTGCTTGATGTTCCAACTACTTTAAGCAGAAAAAGACGTAATGTTGTCGAATTAGAGGTAACTACCCAGCAGACTGCAAGGGATTGCAACGTTTCACACTACCTGATGGAGGATGACAAGCGATTACGCAGTGAAGCATAAATAGGAATACGAAAGCTGAACCGCAGCTTTATCCTGCATCCTTGTATAAGCAGGATGTCTTTTTAGCTAGGTTACGAGTGAACTTTTGCTTCGATGTTAGGGTGAATCTATCGCACTGGGCATGACCATGAAGCAGGTTGTGTAGCCGCCTCAAGTCCTCTTGTAGCCTTCGCTGCCAAAGCGGATCGACACGAAAATGCTGGCACGGCGCACAAAAGTTTATGCTGAAACCGTCAATAAATATGTGTTTTCTATCAAGATTCTGCCTGATTACCTCACATTACCTCAGCTTATGCTGCGGTACTCCAAGATTGGACGATTAAGCGTTCCAAACCGATCAACATTAGCGGTGAATGTATGCATTTCATGCAAGCGGTTAGTGAAGGATTGTCTGGCTATGGCCTTCTGCTACTCAAGCTGTTCCATAAACATAAAGGTCCAACCATACCTGATTCCATGGTCCCAGCTAGAACGATGTACACATCTGCTTTAGCTGTTACGTGTAATAGATACATCGGGTGTCAAGCGACCGCGACACGTAATCCTTGATCGTTGTGCCTAAAACGTCAGCTTCCACTTGTCGCACCAAATATCAGGCAAATGAATATATTCTTGATTGACTGGCAGTACATTCAAAAGCCCAACCAGCCGGTAGTTGTGGACAAATGTTAGAGAGTCAACCAATCAATACTGCACGCCAAGTTGTTTAACCGAACTGCTACCGATGACACAAAGATAGGAAATTAATGGATCAAGCTCACATCCTTGTTTAACCCCGGTGGTAGTTGAACGCGAGGAACAGCAATAGTCGTCCGTGATGACTATTTCAGAGTGGCCGTTCATGCATGATGAGGGCTAACCCATTGTTTTGCTGCGCATTGCAGAGGAATTAATCTGATTCGGTAACCCTTTGTGAGGCATGGGATCGAATGTTTGCTGCGTCAGCAGGCATAGAAGTAATATGGCATATTTGTGTCTGTGGAGTCCGTTAGTTGTATCATGGAATGCAGTACTGCGATATGTACGACTGTTAGATAAGGACATACTATTATGTTATGGTTTTGGCTGACCTACCGATGACCTGCTGCTAGCGTGCACTCGGATCAGCCCGACTTCCCAAAGCAGGAGACCGGCGTACGGCTGGCACGTATATTTTGCTTAACGTCCAACTCACGGTACATTCAATTTATGGCCAAATCAATAGCCCTCAGCGTAAAACGCTCTCATTGGCTGGTTCCGTCCCATTAACACCTTCCCCCGCAAAAGTTGACATAAGACTTCATTTTTGGATCCAACTGCATTCTTACGACAGGTCTCCGTAGTCGATCAGTACAGCGCCGGGTCTGGACCTTCGGTTCCTCTGAGACTTCTGTGCGGGATGCATCCGAATTGCTTTGGGGATTAGATGGCATGTCGAAACTCTCTAGTAGAATATCTAACGGTAGTAACCGAGCGCTTGTGCCCGCAGGGATGCTAGTTGGTCGCAGCTGATTGGAATGCCTGGTCCAAATCAAATTACCCACATTAACCTCATATAGCACCTGTCCAATATTTCTCCGTATCGATCCTACCACCCATTGCGGTTTTCCCGCGCGGTAGTCTCTTAATAAGACAAGCTGTCCGGGGTAAAAGCGGCGTGCTTGAGTTCTGTGTCGCTCGTTGTAGTACTGCTCCATCCGAACGTTCCTTTCTTGCTCATTAGTACACCTCGGAGTTAGCAGGGAATTCACAGTACGGAGTTTTCTTCCCATTAGTGCTTCTGCCGGCGACAACTGGTTTGGTACTTGGGGATTTGAAGTTGAGCTGTACACGAGCAAAAATGTATCAAGTATCTCCTGTGTGGTTCCTTCCCCCCGCATCTTTAGTAGCGATCGCTTAAACGTGTCGACGAAGCGCTCTGCTTGTCCATTTGACTGAGGGTGAAACGGTGGCGACCGTAGATGCGTGATACCATGCTGTGCGCAGTATTCGGCAAATTGGGAAGAAGTGAACTGAGAACCATTGTCAGTGACCAAGGTTTCTGGTATTCCGTGTTGACTGAAAAGTCTCCTCAAAATGTTAATTGTTGCACCACTTGTCGCACGCTCCATACAGAAGACCTCAGGCCATTTACTATAGGAATCAACAACTATTAGGTACTGCTGACCGTTTAGGGGACCAAAGAAATCAGCGTGCACGCGTTCCCACGGTTTTGTTGCCAACGGCCAGGAAGCTAAGTCAGCTTTTCTCGGTGCCTTACTAGCAAGCGCGCATCTGGGACATGACTTTACTAGTTGCTCGAGTTCCGAATCAATGTTTGGCCAGTAGACAAAACTCCGAGCAATGCTTTTCATTCTGTTAATTCCAGGATGTGCCCGATGAAATTGCTGAAGGACTCTTTGGCGAAGTTCTTTGGGTATGACAATTCTCTCGGCCAAAAGTAAACACCCATTTACGATCGAAAGTTCGTTCTTTCTCCGAGAGAGAATTTGTAGCTCTCCGGATAGAGTATCACTTGGCAACTGCGTAGTGTGAAATTTGATTACCTGGCGCAAGAGGGATCTCGCACAGTTGCGTCACGTACCAAGTCAAACGTCACGGGAAGCTTCCTAAAACTCTCCATCAAGACCTGGTTGACCACTGATACAAGGGAGATTGCTGCAGTTATAGATTCTTCCTGCTGATGCTATTGTAGCTTCAATAACCGGGAAAGTGCGTCTGTTTGACCTATGTCCTTTGTAGCCGAGTACTTCACCGCAAAATCATAGGCGAGTAAGGCCGTGGCCCAACGCTGCAGTCTGTTCGCGGTATAAACGGGTATACCGGACTTTGATCCAAATATGGCTAGGAGTGGTTTATGGTCGGTAAGCAGGGTAAACCTCCTGCCATACAATATTTTGTGAAATTTCTTTATTGCAAAGACTATCGCTAATGCCTCTTTCTCTATCTGCCCGTAATTCTTTTCGGCTGGCGACAGTGATCGAGCTGCGTGTGCGATCGCTTTTTCCGATCCGTCAGCAAACTTGTGAGAGATAACTGCACCCACGCCATACTTCGAAGCGTCTGCCGCCACCACGATTTCAAGTGTAGGGTCGTAATGTGTCAGCATAAGGTCAGAACACAGCATTCGCTTCACCTCCTCAAAGGACTTCTGGCAATCTTCGGACCAGTGCCAACGTTTGTCCTTGGTAAGTAACTCATTGAGTGGTCCACGCACGCTGTGCATATGTGGCAGAAATTGACTGTAATGACTGACGAGTCTTAAGAAGGACCTCAGAGTAGGCACATCTTTGGGAGGTGGCATCTATTTTATAGCATCAATGTTTGACAGATCTGGACGTCTACCGTTCTTGTCAATTATGAAGCCAAGAAAATTAATGGAGTCCATGAAGAACGTGCACTTTTCTGGGCGAAGTCTAAATCCGTACTCTTGTATGCGATCAAGTACTAAGTGCAGCTTTCTGAAAAGGTCATCTGGGTTAGTTCCGACGACAATGATATCGTCCAAATATGCGGCAGCACCATCTACATCTGTTAGCATAGTATCCATGATTTGCTGAAAATTTGCTGGCGCGGACTTAACTCAGAATGGAAGTCGATGATACTGATACAAACCTCGGTGCGTATTTATCGTCAGTAATTCTCTAGAAGCTTCATCAACTTCTATTTGTAAGTACGCATCCGATAGATCTAGCTTGGAAAAACACTGACCCCCATTTAGTTTCGAGAACAAATCCTCTGGGACTGGCAGAGGATACTGATGCGTGTTTAACGCTTCATTCAGCCCAGTAGAAAAGTCGACACATATTCGGATCTGGCCGTTCGGCTTCTTGACAACCACAATTGGAGCCGCCCAAGAAGAGTAGTTCACTGCATAGATAACCCCAAGTTTCTCCAAACGATCAAGTTCCTGGTCAACAATTGGGACTGCTGCGTAAGGTACTGGCCGCTTTGCGCGGAAAACAGGAACAGCAACGGGTTTTAAGGACAATGAGGCTTGCAACTTTGTACACTTACCAAGTCCTTCACGGAAAACAGGTGCATATTTCTCTCGAATTTGTTCGATTGCCATTGCCTTGGGGACCGTTGGTTTGTGTAAGTTTACATTTGCACAGATTTGATTAATGGGAACATCTAAGAGGTTGAATCGCTCAATCCAGTCTAATCCAAGAAGGTTCAAATTCTTGTGTGTTGTGACGAAAATAGTTCCCCAAGCGGTGAAGTTGGCAAAGTGACACTCACATTCAATCTGACCGATCAAGTTTAGACTCGTACCTGATGCGCTCTTTGCTTTATGGTTAGTTGGTTTAATGTCAGGTAAACCGATAGCTTTCCATAAGTTTTCCGTAATGACTGTAATATCGGAAGCCGTATCAATCTGCAGACGCGCTACTCTTCCGTTGATGGTAATAGTGACGAACTTTCTTCTATCTTTAACATCGTCCGTATAGTTAGCGTTTACTCTTGTCGCGAACCTTCGGTAACCTGCTTTTCGAGTATCACATGACGATCTAAATGATGTTTTGAATCTGCAGTGGGTCTCCTTGTGCCCCCGTCTAAAGCACCTTTGACAAACATGTTTGCTGAAAGGACACCATCTCACAAAATGCCATCCTCCGCATTGCCAGCAAGGTGATGGGGGTTTGGATTGTGGATATCTGCTAGGTTGAGCGGTCGGTGGGTTGTTTCCCGAAATTTGCTGGACAGATATATCTGCGGAATGTGCTCTCGAATCTTCCACCAAAGCCGTATCGTGCTTTAAATTCATGATTCTTTGGGCTTCAGCAATGGCGTTTTGTAATGTAACATCTGTGTCGCGTTCCAACATACCAAGTATTCTCGTTCGTATCTCGGCGTCTTTTGTGGTCTGTAGACTGCATACTAGTATCAAACACTCGAACTGGTCTTCCGTGAGCGACTTCAGTTTGAATTTCTGGAATTCACGTTTGACTATCGCCGCGTGAGCAATAAGACTGTCATTGTCCTTTTGCATAGCTTTAGACAATTGTATCGGTTATTGAAAAGAGACGACTGTTCTCCAAACAACGCTGTAAGTCGAGCAACTGTATCATCAAAGCTGAAATCATGCGCGTTGTTTGGCCAAAGGTAGTTAATGTATCTGTCATGTTCAACCGTTCCGAGTTTTCGTAACAAAAGGCGAACTTTAGATGCATCATGGAGACCTGACAACTCTGCCCTAAAAACATCTTCATAGCGCCTGAACCACGCATCGAATATTAATCCTGCGTCAGGATCGAATATGAACTCATTAACACTACTAATCATCGCATCCGCCGAAGGCTTCCCGTTGTTCTGAACGACCGTAGGCTGCGCAGATAACATTTGGGTGAGGGTTTCAATCATACGCAGCTGTGCTGTTTCAAATTGCTGCTGTTGCTGCAACAAAATGATTTTCAGGTCTTCCGCTGAAATTGACATCTTGATCCACTACCTTCCGTCGCCAAAAATATATGTTATGGTTTTGGCTGACCTACCGATGACCTGCTGCTAGCGTGCACTCGGATCAGCCCGACTTCCCAAAGCAGGAGACCGGCGTACGGCTGGCACGTATATTTTGCTTAACGTCCAACTCACGGTACATTCAATTTATGGCCAAATCAATAGCCCTCAGCGTAAAACGCTCTCATTGGCTGGTTCCGTCCCATTAACATATTATTAACGCAGTAAGAAGACAGAGGTTGCGATATGTTAACATTTCGATTGCTCTCGTCAGTCGCTAGGCAATACAGGCAGAAAAGCGCTCATTATATGGGGAAAAAATATCTTGGTGGAGAAACAAATTACGAGACATCTACAAATTCTTTTGCTTCATGGTTATATCTCCAGTCACAATATCGGCAGCTAAGACTGACGGGGACAGAAACACCAAGAATGAGGGGTGCGCCGAAGCTGTACAAGGTGGGAATTCCACTGCGCTCAATAATGTGTATGAATACCTCACCCTACCACAAAGTAGCCCGGTGGTTGGCAAAGCTCCTAGAACCCGTGCGTAAGCTCCTGAGCACGCATTGTTTGAAAGCCTCCTTTGGCTTGGTGGATATACTGGAACGAACAACACTTGACGCGGAGCTCATGTATTCAATAGACGTGGAATCACTGTTCACGATTGTGCCCCTACGTGAAACGGTTGACGACCTATGCCAATTTCTTTTGAGTAGGAACCTCTCTGTGGGCATTCCTCTAGAGTTCCTGCGAGACTTGTTATTGGTGTGTACTGAGAATGTGCGATTTGAGTTTGAAGGGACGGCATACAAACAGATTGACGGCGTCGCTATGAGCAGTCCTTTGGGACCAGTTCTGGCAGACATCTTCCTAGGTATAATTGAAAGGAAAGCTGCTGCCTGCATAGGTGAAGCCAAGCTGTACAAGCGTTATGTATATGATATTCTCGTCTTCACTGATGGTGAACATGTTGATCGTCTTGCTGCCCTCCTGAAATCAATTCACCCGAACCTTTCTGTAGCACAGGAGAAGGAACAAGAAGACAGATTGCCGTTTCTTGACGTGCTCATCAAGAAAAGGACCGATGGCACATTGCAGCACACGGTGTACAGAAAAGCGACCTGGGGTGGACAATACCTACTTTTTACCAGCTTCGCCCCAGTTGAATACAAGCGCGGACTTGTAAAACTCTCTTCTACAGGGCCAGGCGGATATGCAGTCCGGAATTATTCAAGGCTGAAGAAGAGTTTTATACCGGAGTTTGTTAGCTAATGGGTATCCGGAGAAATTCATTCAGACCCATAGCAGACACCTCAAGAAGAAGCTGCCCGTGCAAACTGCAGAGAAGAAGAATGTTTATCTGTTCTTACTCTTCAAGGGGGATCACTTAGCAAATGAAGTTGGTCACAAGCTCAGGTCCGCTCTAATGCGCACCTACTCTAACGCCCAACTACGACTTAGTCACACCACAAGAAGGATCCCTCACTACATCCGTTCGAGCAGCGCGCCAATCATTTCGGCCTCTAACATCATCTACCAGTTCACTTGCAGTTGCGGTGATCTTTACATAGGCAAGACTGTTCGTCGGCTAGCTCAATGGGTGGATGAACATTTCCCATTGCGGCTAAGGCAGTTGCTGTCTAACCAAGGCGGAGCATAACAAAGACTGAATCTGAACCCTGCCTCGTCTACGTCCAAACATCTCTTGCTGACTCGTCACCAAGTAAACCCAATCGACTCATTCAAGGTGCTATTGCGCAACAGGAACCCGAAGTGGTTGGCAATTGGCGAGGCGCTACTGATAAGGTTGAAGTGTCCCGTACTCTGTGCCCAGAAACAACTGAGACAATCAATTAGGTTGCCTTGGTCCTGATTACGTCTTTCCCATCATTTTTATCTGCCTATCTATGTTACTAATTGTGAACCCTATATATTGCGTGTTTTTCTGCCTGTATTGCGTAGCGACTGACGAGAGCAATTGAAATGTTAACATATCTCAACCTCTGTCTTCTTACTGCGTCAATGAATTGGCTGAAGGGGACTCAGTGTTTCATGTTTCTTAAAAGGAGATTTACTTTTAGGTTATGTCTAACAGCTCTAGTTAGTTTTTGAACTTCCTTACGTTTTACTTATTTTAAAATAATCCGGCTATTATAGGAAGGTTTTGTCTTCTCCTTTTAGCGTTAACGTTTGGTTTCGTCCTTGTAGCGAAGGCTGTTAAAAGATTGTTTACATTGATCAACAAGATGCTTGGATCGCAGTGAAATTGCAAGCATATACAAAAGGAGCAGCGACGTATCAGGCTCTCACAGTTTAATGGCGGATGGGGATACCAACAGCTTCCTGAATTGAGCACGGTTAAATAAAATGTGTTCTTTGGCAAATATTGAGGACAGCGGCAGCACTTTAGATGGAGTCGCAGTGTAATTATAGCGTTAGGGTCGAGGGACATGTAAGTGGAGAAGTATAAGCTAACTTTGCCTGGATGCCGTCCACTAGTTCAAGGCGCAAAGAAATACGCTGGTTGGCTTTCGACTAAGGAACATATCCAGCTCTTTTGCTTCCTGTGTCATTCACACTGTTTCTTGACTTCTATATGTTCTTCCCATCAAGCGAAACTGCTTATTTCAGGGATGAATCGATGCATCTGTAGAGTCATTGTAAAATATCCCACCCTAGTTTGGTGCGCGATCGGTTTGCTTTATTGCTGACTCACCGGACTTTCGGCTGCATTGTTTTAAATGTCGCTGATTCGCTTTTTCTCGTGCCGCAATGATAACTATAACTTGCTGAGACCAGTGATAGTATTACTCCACGGCTGTGCATTCGCCGTTAGAGAGAAAGTAGACATCAAAATCACAGAAAAGAAGTATTTGACATAGGTATTCCAGTTAATACTCCCGCTGGGGTAGTAAACAGGAGGCTCTTGTTTGTTAGCTATTTTAACGGTGCTCGTTAAGCGTATGAGGTTGCCGTTGCTATCGGGAATGTTCTTTATAACGTCTCTGTAGGTTGACCGCACCAAATGTAAACATCACGTCTAAAGTGGTTGTCAAACTAGTTGGTATATTAACCCCCTGTAACTAGTCAACTCTGACTGAATAAATGAGAGTCATGTGTATAGACAAGAAGGTCTGGAAAGACCAGTGTACCTTTGATATGTTGTAAGCTAGTAAATGTATCTTTTGGTTGTGCGTCCATCTCGAGGAAAAATCGAAAGCTAAGGTACTGCGGACAACTTTCACTGTTGATGAATTGGGCGGGTTGCTGATAGATGCAAGTAAACCGAGAATCCTTAGACGGAGAACTAGGGAGAACCAAGCTCATTTACCGGCGATGGATGTTCAAATTGTTTCGCTGTATATATGTGATGGAGTAAATTGCGGCATACTCCACATGTTATTGTAGAGCCACCTTTACGAAAAGGAACGTAAAAAGAGTTAGCTGAATTACGGTCTAATATATCAGCGAAGTATCCCTTTTCGTTAACAACAATGTTTGTAGATCGTTTAAATGTGCAAGCATGCTAAGGAAATACCGTTTGTTGATAATCCATCTGACGTCAATTAAAAGTAATTAAGGCGTAGCAAAAATGGTGAAATTAAGGTTCGCGTCACTGAGGTGTGAGTCAAAGGTTGCGCGGAGTAGTTGCACGTTAAATATGTGTAGGAGCATTGGGAACGGGTGCCTGCTACTAACCTTACGGGTTGGATTAGTGTGCCGTCCGCGATCACAGTTGTGCCGTCTAACAGCAGAGGAATGATGTATCAAGGATACATTGCGGTTGAATCAGCGCCGAGCTTAGCGGGTCATGTGACGTATTTGCTAAAATAACAGTTCCATATATTTGGCAGATGGCGCAGATGTAAGGAGTTTGGATGGCTGCGGTTCAATTTATATATACGTTATCATACTTTTACCTCATTACCTAATGGCGCAACTTCGTAACGTCAGTCAAATAAGCGCCTTCCGGCATCTTGTCTCGTATGAGCACTGCAGATATTTACATTATGTGTGAAACGGAGAACATGGAAAATTGGCTCCGGTAAGCCCGCTGATTGTATACACAACGTGCCCGCTCAGTTCCGTTGCATTTTGAATGAGCTGAAGCATAGGAGAATAAAAGTAACTTCTTAAGCTCATATGACTAGCACCACAGTGGTCGCGTACTCCTTTAGGTTATAGACGCCGTGACTGCGACGGAACCTCTTAAAAGTCGTGCCGCATTGCAAAAGGTTCTGCCGTCCAAGCACTACGCGTCGTGATTAATGGGACGCTCGTTCTAAGGGAAGTCCGGCGCAGCCGAGCATAGTTGTCCCCTAATGGCATACGAATAATAACGCATAAATTATGCGGGTTCGTTTGCCGTGATACACGCCAGTCTGGAACTCACAAGTGGTCCACTAAATAAGGTCAGTTAAAGGATTATGAATGCAAATGGAACTTCGCTATTACATTCAGTGACTTGACTGCTAGGCTCTGGACTTCGTCCATTGCCTCACCCGACAAGGAAATATAACACTTTTCCGCAAAACCTGTCGTATGGTTAAATGACACCTCCAAGCCGATGCCAGCGCGGTTGGGTCAGTAAATATGGGCGCTGCACGTAGTTCAGTTAAGCTATTCATGTAAATACGTAGGCCAGTGAAACGCTGTTCTCCCAATTACCGACGTCCCTGCAGATTGTTGTAAATAAGCTACAGCTGGATACGTGCACGCTAACTCTGACATAAACAAAAATTACAGGCAGCTAAGCAAGCAGCCACTTTCGTATAGTGACATGCATCGCTGCCGAAGTGCGAGAAGCGCCGATACATGTTGTCATCAGGAAGCAGCGAGATTCTGAAGCCTTTCTGGAAGATGATTTTGGCTCCAAACCGGTTGCATACAATGCATTCACAGTGCACGCAGAATCACAATACGCAGGCAGCCCCTGTAGTGAAGCGCAAGTTTCCGTCATGTCCAACGTGGATTTAAACAGCAACTTCGTAACCCGTGGCCAAACCCCATACTCGGCAGTGCACTACTATTTTCTCCATAGACTGTAGTTGTTCTACTCGCTAGGCATGGTTTCCAGGAACAAAAATGTCAGTCATGTAGCGGTTATATGAATGCAAAGGGTACACGTTACACCCTGTTGATCTCGGTGAGTATTCTGTCCAATCCTCTATGTATGCGTAAACGGTTGACAAATAGCCACGAATTAGTTGCATTCAGCTTATGCTATCAAAAGGTTGTTCTTTCTGGCTCTTTTGACACCGGCATTGATTCGTTGTGTAGTTCAGCCTACTGCGCTCAAACTACTTACAGTCATAGTTGAGACTGGCCATCATTTACTACGCTTTCAACGGGCCGGCGAGATTGGCAAGTAGAGAGGTAGTCACGGAATCCCAACCAGGATGCCATGCGTAGTATCGAAGGTGCGCAAAGGGAAACAAGCGTGACATCGGAACGATTTGACGGAGAAACGATGCGTGGCATCAACGCTACGGAGTATCCAGAAACGGAATCTCAGATACCCGAAACTTATCCAGTGTAGTATTAAGAGGGGAACTCAACATTCCATGCTATTTAAACTAAGTAGGCATACCTAGGTTAAGCTCTTAATACATCTTGTACCATGCATCATGTTTTGTGAAGGAACACCTAAATGCCTCAGGGATAAATTCTTTGCACATGGTTGTGGTTAAAGTTAGGATTGTGCAATCACGGCCGACCTTGTGTGCGCAGTCTCCGAAAGTATAACAGAAATACCGTCTTGGATGTGTGTCTTCTAGTTTCGTTGAAGGGTGAAATCACTGTGCTCGGTTCAGAACCATTTCGCTCAGCCCCCACCTAGTACACTACGGTTTCTACCTTGGCCCAGACCACGTAATAGCATGACTGTGCGTCATACCAGTTGTGGATAACACCTGTTTCACTGCACTTAGGGGACAACCTAAGCAGGCGGCAACGGAAGAGAAGGACAAGTGAAACAGTCAAAAGATTGAAGGCTGCAACCGTCTAAGTTAGGCTGTACAGTCTTCCCCAAGTAGGACAGTATGGTACAAAACGTGCCTACCAACGCACATAAGGTGGCATAGCTGGGAGGTTTCTGTGCCGGGGCTTGAGAACCTGACACTCAACGTCACCACGTAGCTGCGGCCAGTACGTGAAACGCTTGTCTGGAATTCAGGACAAATGAGTACCGGGTCTGATCTGCGGCACATGAATGGACCGTTAGCAGAGTACCCCTACAACAGGTGACCGTCTGTACTGGGATTGTCCATGCTACTGAGTGCGCATACGTCCCTACTATGTGCTGCTGACTCAGAAGACTTTCCCGTGCAACTACTGTGTGTGTGACTTCAGTGCCTATTTTAGTTCTGCTTTCTGTACTCCGGTTGCAGCTGCATTCTTCAATAACTCTCCATGCTTACAGTTCCTTGCCTTCTACCACTTACAAACGCTTTTTTGCTACACGCTGCCAGTGCAGTGCACTAAAAATACCGCATAAGGTTTATACTACGGATAGGTAGCCGGTGGTTGATGAAAACGTTATACCCTTATACAGCATGTAAACGAACGCGGTGGGTAAGGTCTATGGTTTCTTTACGTCCAAACTGCCATATCCTATGAATGACTGGGAACTATTCGAAGCATCACTGAGATGGCTTTATTTGGATACACTGACAAAACTGCGGCAGCGGAATAGCGGCGAAATTTTTCTGCAACGATAGTTATGCGTGTCTACGCAGCATTTTTTGTGTAACACGACAAACAAGCAACGCACATGTGAAGGAACAGCATTACCCCCGCTAGCACACGATAGAAGATCAACAAGCTTGTCAATGTCCTCAACGACACTCATGACTTGACCGCGCTTTATCAATTCCACAAACAAGGTGTAGGATTGCATGCATGTCCAGTGAAAATTCCCACCCTTGCTTAACACCAAACTCTTAGGTGCGCACAGCCGGTCTTGCTACTGCAGTAACCTAAATAGACGAGTGTGTCAATGAACGAACAATTAACACCTCGCTGCGGAAGGTCGGCATTGTATCCATAATTCTGTCATACTTCCTTCGCAATTGGAAACCTTGAATGCATGTTAGACGTGTAAATGGTCCTTATGTTTACAATTGATGCCTCGCACGCACCGTACAACGCTTTGAAATCGACGTCCCTTACCAAGGTCCCGTGGGCGCGTGCACTATTTGAACACACGCCAGTCACTACAGTTTTCCCAATTTGCGCAGCAACCAGGCATTGGCGGACGACCAACACCACATATCTACAGCATGTCAGTTTTCACTAGTACCTTACAACCCAATTTAGGTTGTAGGCACAAGAATATTTAGCGAACTGAATGGAAAAATGTAAAGCCAGGTATTAAAAAGCATTCGGGTGGGAACCATCTTTCCGCAGGGATGGTCTGCCTTATGCAATGCCGAACGTAGCGTAAAGCAATTAACACTCATCACGTCAGCTTTCCAGTGAAGAACTTGCCTAGGTGGAAGACACTCGCTATCGCCAGGCTGCCTGCTACAGTCAACAAGACACCACATGTCGCAGGTTCAATCAACCTTGCCGCTATTTTACTGCGGCAAGAAATTTAAGCAGGAAATGGCTGTAACTTAAGAAAAAGATACATAATCGTTGCTGCAGCTTGTAATATCTTTAATGCACACGCTGTTGAAAGTCCGCCAACTGGATAACCCTCCGATGATAGGTAGTTGGAAACGCTACGTGGTAACCTCATGCTGTGTCATTCCGGATAAAGCGCAGATCTGCTGACCAAGCAGATAACATTCTCGTTTCCACCAAACTGGTAACTTTTAGAGTATGCAAGCAAATGCCAGCATTTGGGCACAGTAAAGAATGCGGTGGGAGAATTTCGCTCAGATAACGAGCACCTTAATACTGCCACTGTCCGTAAACATACAGGATTTCGCAGTGAGTCCGTTGTGACATGGCATATCCACTGCAGCCAATTATTCACGAGCAATGAAGTAAAGGAGTAAGTCGCTCTAAATCCCAGTGTGCGCTAACAGTTTAGCGCCTGCAGTTGGCTTTTACCAGTGTACCGTCACTACATAATAAAGTTGTGAATACACGCTCATGGGTCCCTACACTTTGTCTGTACTTAAGAGTTTTGCCAGCTTGTATGTTTCATGTACTTTAGCTGACGACTTAGAGTGCCTGAAACAAATATCTTTGTAAGTACGAGAGACTTTAACTCACATGTCAGCCGTTTGTGTCATGTAAACCCCACCCAGGTGGACGGTATGCATATTAGAATACTAGCGTTGACAGCAGAGTGGGACTGCGAAGTCTTTGCCTAGCACCAACATTTCACTGCAGCACGAGCCTTCATTACCGTTGACAACACTGTATCATCTGGCGTCTACTGTCAACAACAGCGCTGATCGCAGCTTGGTCACACAGTCATATGTTGCAGGTAGCATGGAAGCATACGGGAGTGCCGGTCATATTGGTCAGCGTGCGTTGAAACGGGCCATTCATTGGTGGGTGCGGCAGATTGCATGCGACGCAGTATGCAATGCTCTGGCAGCAGTCGCTGATACAGTGCACGTAGGTTGCTCAACACCGTATTTCAAATGGTACTCGGCTCGCGCCTTCTGATTATTGGCGCGTCCAACAGCGCGATGGAAACGGCAAGCGCCTCATTATTCTCTATTGGCTACCGTCGGCGGACAGGAACTTCCCCGAAACCCAAGCTGTTAAGCTGTACGAAATGCCGCATGTGTCTGCATGGAAATGTAAATCCCATGTAAGTTTTGCGTGTGTAAGTACGGCTCTCGTGGTTTACTGGCTCTTATCGATGATCGCTGAAAGTCGTTGCATGCTGACTGCTGCTGAAAATCATAACCGGCTACGTTGAACACACATCAGACGATATTACAATAATAGCGTACGGAATCAATCGGCGGCAAAAGCGGTCCAACGCAGGATCCCCGACAATACGCAGGTCGAGAAGGAATGCGTAAGATATCTTTTGACGGTTCCATAGCAACTGCGTCGCGCTCATGCTAGACACTCGTATGGCATCCCAAAATCCAATTCGCGCATTCGGTAGCTCTACCTTAAAGCACCAATGCATGGACGTCAACATATTCGTGTCTTGTATGTCGTATGTTGCAGCACCAGGCATCTTGCGTTTGGCCCACCTGCAAGCGTTGGGGAAAAGCAAGGAACTGGTATAGTAGAAGAATGGTTGATCCTTATTATGAATCAGTTCCAAATTACATACATACATACATTACATATATACATATAATTAGAAATGTTAACAAACGTTTTACGCAAACCATTTTATTCAGTGGTTCATTCATCATGATGTACACGTGCAACGTACATCGTGATGAAAGAACCTCTGAATGAAGTAGATTGCGAAAACCGTTTGCTTCTATTTCTAATTATATGTATGCGACGTAAGAAATAAGGTGCGGAAAGAAAGATGTTATGTGCAGCGTTCGCAATGGTCAGTGCACCATCTGCTGTGATACACTTGACGCCAAAACCACCACCTACAAACTCCATAAATGTGAGGAGAAATCTTTTGAACTCAGCCGACGTCTTCCGCCAGACAAACGCAATGGCAATGGGCAGACCTTATCAACAGTTATGGACTATATGCTGTTGCTGGAAAGAATCCCTCTGTTGGTTAGTGGAGGGGGCGTGGTCAATAAGCAAATTTTGGGAAACCGAGATTACAATATTAACATCTTGGGTGTCGCCAATCAATCAATCAAACAGCAGCAGTGCGTTAACCATTTAAACTGTTTCCTCGCTGCCATAAAACCATGAGGACCTATAGATTAAAGAATAATATGAGGGAGCGATGATAGCCATGCTTGGAAATATTAATACCCTAAGCAAACACTCAGGTTCAAGCCGCCTACAATTTTTGTAGGACACATGCTGTCACATAAAACTAGCTGTCATGCAAAGATATGGAGTTACCGGCGGGACAGTTTCCTTGCGGCTTTCACTGCCCCGCTTCATAATCAACCGTTACCCCGCAGCTAACTCAGCACCAAACATACTTTAAAGAGGCAATCCGATTAGACGGCGGCAACAGACGCAACACTGATGTCGATTGCGAGCCATGGCCTTTAACCTCTTGAGCCATGTCAATGCGAGTCACGTGGACTCCAGCCAGGAAGAAGAGACGGACCAACGGCACCCAGTTCGGTCGGCAGTGCGCTCATTTCACACTGTCAAGTCAACCTCTGTCCACCGCAAGCCTTGCGCCACCCTAACCTGACAGACTAAACAAGGCCCTCCTAGGTAAGCGGTGACCAGGCACATGGAGTGTGTGCTCGAGCCAACGCAACTTATTCAATGCTACCTGTTGTTCTAAGGAAATAATGTGATTAGCAACACCTAGTACTAGCCTACGCATATCATCGTTGCGAATACGTTAGTGCCCTTCGACTCCAGCAATGCTTCGCAAACAACGATGGTCAAAGACCTGAAGGCGCTTCAGAGCTTCAGACCGAAAGGGCTAACTCTCAATATAATAGAGTAGAACGGCCCTCACTTTGCCTTGTATACGCGGCCTTTCAGACGAAAGGAAAATCCGTTCTGTCGCCAAATATGCAGCAGGTTTAAGAAGGCAGCTGTGGCCTTTGCAATGCGTGAGCTGACGTCAGTTTGTTTGCGTCCGTCGTTGCTGGGGCAGCAGCCAAAAAGAGTGAATTCAGCAAGTACCTACAGTTCCTCGTTAGCAAGCTTCAGGGGTCCTAAAGTTGCGGGTGGTCCTGCAGCAACACTTTGCACTTTGGAGGTGCAGAGCGCATACACAATGATGGGACCACTCTAGGCCGATTAATTAGGGCTGATTGAGCCGCCACAACCTCGTGGAAAAGCAAGACGATGTCGTCCGCGTAATCAAGATTAACTAATCTTTCACCAGGCATCACTTCAAAGCCTACATAATGAGATTCCGCAAAGGAATACACAATGATGGAATCCACGACGCAATTAAAAAATGGGGAAATCGGACAACCCTGACGAACGCCACTGGTTGTAGGCTAGCTAACCGATAGGGCACTGTAGACGCTAACGCGGCCTGTAGTTTTCGAGTATGGATCCCAAGGGATCTTCATATATTTCCTTGGAACAAGTACTTGGAACAGGACATTATGGTAGAATGCATCGAACCCACTCTTGAAATCACGGAAACCAGCTATTGTCCGCCTGCGATATGCGTGGCCCTACCATTGCCCCTGCCGCAAAGTTAATACGTGGTCTATGCTGATACACCCTGGGCGGAAACCGGCCTGCTCTTCCGTCGTCTAAGGTTCGCGTTCCACAGCGAGGCGAGGTACGAGAATCGAGGCCGGTAGTTTTGTCCCGAATGGCGTTAGGCTAATACGCCTCTGGTAAGAACCGTCAGCGCGACTGCTGTTCTAGTATGTTGCCACTATAATCGATTCTCTCCAAGCAGCCGGGACACTCTCCATTGCAGATACGTTCGGATAGGGCGGCCAATGCTATGCAGAGGACCAGCACCTCCATCTTTAAATAGTGCAGCTGAAAGGAATTTTGGCCAGTGGCACGAAAACGATTGAGGGCTCTGATCGCATTTCGGAGCTCGGCCTGCGGCGGAGGCTCTAAACTAAAAGTCCATGGCTCCTCCTGCATAACCTAAGTAGGAAGAAGTCAGGGAGCAGGGGCCAGCTAATTTGACCTTGAAAGCGTTCTGCCCAACGAGCCATACGGCGCCCCTTATGGTGTATCAGTGTACTTGCGCGGTCACTGATTGTCTCACTGATGCCCGGTTTTCTGGGACTTCTGGCGCGGATCAGTTGGAACAGGTTGCGTTAATTGCCAACTGCTCCTGCCTCCTCCAGTTCCTAAGTCCGAGTAGTCCACCAGGCTTCATTCTCGGCACGTAAGCTCCGCTTCAGTTGGCGCCTAATAGCCCGTCTTTTAACATCGTGCTCAGAAGCAGCCGGGAGTTTTATCTAGATTCCAACGTGTGCATCGACCTCTCGGATACCCAGTGATTTCTGCGTTGACGACCGATAGTGTCACAAGCAGATGCCGTTACGTCGTGCGTGGCGGCCGAAATCCTATCTCAATAACTCTGTGTTATTAGAACAAGACCGTTTGGTTCGCAGCGCGACTTGTTTGGCTTAACTGCCCGACGGCTGATGTAATTTCTTAGCTGCCATCCGGAGGAGACGTTGGGTGCACCTCCCGGTAAAGTTCATTCACATACGACAACGTACCAAGGCATGATCAAATCGAACATAGGCATTCTATTATGTGAGACAATCCAGGATGGAACCACGCCACTTGTAACTTATGGCTATGTAGTCACTTTGGGTCCATCGCTGGCCAGCTAAAGGAGGACGGCAAGCGGCATTTCGGCGCCCACTGTGTCTAAAAGCAGTGAAAATAAGCAGTAACTGGTGCTCCGGACATCGTTTCAGCGGACGCTGGCTGTTGTCAGTGCGATCGGAGTTAAGCCCATACTTACCACGCTGCTGAGCCACCGAAGATTTCAGACGCCCTACTTGTGCGTTCAAATCCCCTGCACGTACCATAATATATGAACTAGTTACACTGCGTAGTAGCGCGCTCAGTTCGTGCGAGAACCTGTCCTTGACAGCGTTTGAAGTGAAATCCGTGAGGACCTAACCGGAAATCACAAACACCGTTTTGGACTAGTTCGTGAATCAACCTTAGCTGGTGTAGTCAAACAGGTCGCACATTAACGGTGGTTCACCGGCATCCAATCAAGGACAAACGGCTCAGCTGGGAGCTTAGAATGATACATACACCAACTGGACCCGTGAGTGTTACATCGGCGTCTCCGAAGGCGTGTAACCCATAACGAGAGGACAAGCCGGGTGCAGTTAATTCAACACTCCCATTAGGGTCACTGATCATAGGTTGGGACGCACAACCCACATCAATGCGCAGTGCGTCCAAGGTGTGTGTGAGTGAAGCCTGTTGACAAATTTGTATTAGGGTGCGAACGTTTCATGTCACCCTGGAAACGGAACAGCTTCTGTTGCAGGTAGGCCTCCGTTGCGTTCCGCGTGTTGGCTCCAGGTGGTTCTAATCCAGCGGCACCGGCTGCTGTCGAGCAAGCTGGGAATTGCAGATGGAAGGTTAGTAGTGGGGTTCTGGGGATGGAAGTAAGAACAACAGGTGGAAAAGAAAGAACGATGGCGCCAGCAGTAGCGTGTTCCTGCTTATCCGTCCTGTTGTATGCGGCTGATAAGGCGACCCTTGATAATATGCGCGACGGCCGATGCAGGATGAATGTTATGTTGAAAGAAAACATCATGGTTGTATGTGGGCTGAGCTACGGCCAGCGTGCCCAGGCATAGACAGGAAGATGAGTAGGGGTCTCAACCGAAGCCTTTGGCTCAAAAGCCTGTCTTCAAGACAGCAGGGGAGGTGGCAATGACTTAGTTTTACAGAAATGGACGACATTCCATTCCAAACCCTCAATCTGGAGGACCAGAGTCTGAGTTTGTCTGACCTCACATCATTGACCAACGTGGTAGGAGTAGCCCTCGAGCTGCCCGGAGGAACCGCCCGGTATAGCTCAATGGGCAAAGCAAGTACGCAAACCGTCGCAACACGCTAAGGTCCAGTCTCTGCGACATTTTTGCACTAGATGAATTGATTGCTCTGAATGCTTTCGTCGCACTAAACCCGGCTCGCCTTCTCTGGTTAAACTGTGAGTTCAAGTCCAGTATATATGCCAAAGCGGTGAATTTTAAGTTTACCTAAGCAAAAACAGCTAACCTGGGTTGTTAAACCCGAACATATTCCTCGCTCGTAGGTTGCCGTCGTCTGCGTAGTCAGTTATTTTCCGAGTTACGACCGGACGTTGAAACGCCTGCTTCGGAGTTCAAACCTTGGCCTGATTATCTCCAGCTCTTCCGGCTTCAACCGACGGTTTCTGCTGTACCACTGTAATGCTTCCTCTCCCAGAAGCTCGTGGATATGCCTCATGTGAAACCTGGTTATTCTGATCAAAGTCCCCAGCCTACCCACGTTGAAATACGCTCAGCAATGTTTGTGCTCCAATAGTTTTCGTATTTTGCCTACATTAAGATGCCACGCAGACCTTTTCCGGTGGCACTGATAATTTATCACCGTCTTCTCGATGAAAAATCCACGTTCGACGTCCGAACACCGTAGTATGACCCGGCGATTCTCTCGAACCGCTTGAGGTAGTGCACCAATTCGTGCGCGTTGCAATACCGGCGGCTGCTCACCCCCACAACAAAACGACTGGCAACGAAAACCGTCCCACACCGCGCGTCACTTTCACGGTCGTCAACGGATCCAGCGGTAGGACCTTCGCTGTAGTCGCAGCGACATCTCCCGTTGGTGAATATTCATTTCAGCCCCTAGGAACGCGAGCCTGTAACTCACCCCGGCAGCATCAGAATGGTCAACTCCCGTAACGTAGTCATGGCAAAATTTTACAATAGGGACAAGCTCTTTTATAGTATCTATTAGAGTGCATTTGTACATATACATGTTCTAAATTGTGACGAAAGCATCAGCCCAAAGGTTTAAATGAGGTTTAGCCAAAATAATTATATTGCAGCGTTTTATGTAGTTAAAATTTGCAGTTGATAATAAGGTTATAACAATGGAAACTTTTCTTTACGTTTAGTGCACTGTAGCTTGAGAATGTGCTACACTTTATTAATCAGCTTCTGCTCTATTTTCACTTTTACTTGACTATCCTCGAGTTATAGGGTGGGATGCAACAAATAATGGAGAAAACTAAATTTATCGTTCGGTGAGACAATGGGTTATCGGAACAAAATATAGAATTTCAAACAAAACTTTCACAGAAGGAAAAATGAGTCTTGTGTTTTGGAGTACGTCATCCCAAACTACTTCGTGTTTGATAACGCCTTGAGTTCAGGTAATATTTTACCTCCACTCAGAATCTGCAATCGTTATGTGTCCTTGTTGTCCAGTGCGCCATATTTTTATACATCGCTAATGTATCCTGGGGAACATTTGTCCCGTCTTAAGAGCTTGTCCGACTTACAGTTATTTCTGTTTTAGAAACGTTATTACATGTACTTCTGCATATTCATGATCGAGGTTCTTCACCTTCGTGTCTCGGTCGTTCGAGAAGTGTACCATTGATTTATTGTGATGCCAATTTACAGGTTAAAGTTAATGAGGACTAAACGCACTCGCGCTCTAATAATACTTGTAAGGGTCCATATCATGTAGTAGACAACGTTTGGAATTACGCCTTTACCTGCAATTTTTAACAGATAATGATCAAAGTGATTAAAACGCTGTCTTTCGCAATACCTTAGGTTAATGTCCTTATTGTGAATAATTAGGTGCTTAATAAAAAGCCTTTATTCTTTACTATGCAAGGCGCGCCCATTGGGGCATGATCAAATATTGGTAGCTGTTTAGACATTTTATAGGAAATGCAAAGTGTATACTCAAAAGTTGTTCAGCTGTTCAAGGTTGAAACCTTACAAGTAATAAACTTATACAAATGAAGCGATTCGCTTGGCACGGGATCGGATTGTCTTTGTATGTACATGATCAACCTGTCACACACGGCAGCAATATATCAGACACGCATGCAACAGGAGTAACAGATGACCAACTAGAAAGGACCTGGTGAAGCACAAACTCAACAGTGCAGTGACGATACACTTGGTTTATGGGAGTGTACCATAAAGTCCAACGGTGAACCGAGAATGCGACGTGACGACGGAATCTACAGAAAGTGAAGTGCCACTGTAGTGGGGATACCAAAAGCGGTGAAATTTGGCGCTGGTCGACTTGCCACTGCAACCATTTCTTGTGTCTATTCGGTGGTGAATTACATGCCTCGCGTCACAGTGTTGCTAAACAGACAATTGTGAATTATACTTGGGAGAACACTTTTCAAACAAAACCCATCACTTCATGGAACACTGCCGGCAATCCACTTGAACGTAAAGATGTAACTGTTAATACTGCTTTCTGGCCGAGTATTTGTGCGGCGTTTGTAGTCAAGTTACATCCAATTTTTCCGTTGACTGGCGCACCCTAGACAGGTGCATGTTTCATCCGCGGGTGCTATGCGGTCCTGGTCGTATGGCTCGAACGGTTTTGTGGTTAGGACATGCCCTTCTCATTTTGTAATGTGATGTATTTGTCATCTGCAGAGCTACGTTATGTCTCCAAGATTTATCCATTAAAATCTCATGTTGAACTATGTTTGATGCAAGAAATGGGGCTGAACCCAATTGTTCCGACGCCGCAGTTTAGTCACCTCAGGCACACCTAGAAGAATTGTTTGACAATGTCAGGAATTTTGGACATACTCTTCGAAATGACACATGTGCGTTCTTCATATTTGGAATGTCATACCTTAGTTCAATCATCGATCGCAGTGATCTACGCAATTATCAAGTAAATTGACTTCAAGCCAGCAATTACCTGTTACAAAGGCTTGAAAACCATTCCAGTGATTTTTGGTACTATTAAACTATTGCAAAAACGTTGCGCTTAATATGCAGTTGCTAGATGCCATTAACTGCACTGCTGAAGCGCAATGCAAAATGTGCATGTTCAAACCTTGTCGGTCAGCAGTTGATGAAAGAAAATGCAATTTCACGGCTAATCCTAAAGTTTCACTTTATGATCAAAGCGATGCAACCTGTTTGCTGCCGGTGTTTTGGAGTATACATAAAGAAATAAATATTTCATTCCAAGGCTAGCGACGCACGTCTTTATAAGCATTATCAAGTTGGAAGAATAAAATTTAAGCAAACCTGCAGAAAAATGCAACGGATTTGCCGTAACAGTGAAAGCTTTTGTAGGAGTGGGTATTGCTAGGTAACGTTGTGTGAATGTAGCTGTCTAGCTTCAGACTGTTAGTGTGCCCTGCATCCTTGACTGTTTGGTAGCGGCAGCAAAGCAAGCAAAGCTAATTGCTCTCTAAGAGTTGCATATGTTTGTCCGGAGCTTAACGAGGAAGTGACTTTAGTTTCTGGTGATGCATGAAAGCCACATCGCAGTGTTGATGAATAGGTCTGTGGCTTTTTAGGAAATACGCTTGCCAGGCGAAACACGCCAAGTCCTGGTACACTGCAGCCGAACTATTCACTGGACCAATTGTAACCCGAAGCGCCCAGTTGGCACCACGTAGACGGTGTACTGCTAGCCAGCCATTGTTGTGTACCTATACTGCTCGCTGAGCTTGGGGTTTCAGTGCATTTTGCATGTACGTTATCGCAATGTGCCATAGGTCAGCTGAAGGTCTTAGGTAGAGCCATGCTCTAACTGTAAATAGGCCTAGTAAACTGGACTTGCACAAGAGAGAAACGCGTGTGGACAGCCAGGATTGGTTTTCTTGTGTAGTTTCGTCGCATTTGGACACAGGCAGACAGCCACCACACCTATATGGAAGCGCTGGACGGCCGTTTTGTCATATTGGGACTCGTCAGTAGCTCGCACCCACGGAATCCTGCAGGATTCGCACCCACTGCCTTACTCTGACGAGTCAGCGACTTATGACACTTATCCGTGGACGACAGCAGGGGACCGCCATGGCTGATATTTAACTGCGGTACAGCGCTGCTCATCCTCTACTGTCTTGCAGGTTACGAATGTGCAGAAGTTAGGGCTGGCCCCCAGCGCAACGACTTTGCAAGCCGCCACCAATCGTGGTAGCAAGTTCGCACATCCATAACATGCATGACAATGGTGAATGAGCCGCGCTATATCGCAGTTAGAGATCAATCATGGCGTTCCGCTGCCGTCGGCTAGGGCTCAGTAACTCAAGTCGCTGAAACGCAAGAGTAACGTGGTAGGTCCGAATCAGGTAGGATTCGACGGGTGTGCGTTACTGACGCTTCCCAATAGGACGAAACTGCCGTCTACTGCTTTCCTGGATGTGTGGTGGCTGTCTGTCTGTGTCCAGTTGCGACGAATCTACACAAAAGCATAATAACTGCCCTCCTAATCACAAATAGCCAGGATTAGTGTTAACAAGCGTCTATATATTTACCGGCTAAGCAGTAATATTGCTGGATAGCAAAACTCAGGGTTGGTATTTTTTGTTACTGCATTGCTAGTTGTTTCCCGATTAGTACTGCACACGTAAGTATGCAAATATCCGCGCGCTGTTCTTGTCTGTTCCACTACTTTCAAAAAATATACCTGGTCCAAATCATGGAATTTAAATACGTGATCCGCAGATACCAACGAATCTGCAGCGTAAAATTTCCGGCTTTCCAAGTATAGAGAGTAAGAGGCAAACTGTCGGTATCAACTACAAACACTAACAACAAGCGTCCCAAGTAACCAACTTTACTGCTTAGTTAGCAACGGTGTTACGTCAGAAACTCGAACGCTAAGTCTGTGGGACTGTTGGAGGTTTCAGTAAGTGCGATACCAATTTTATTCAGGCAATTGAGTTACCGAATAGCGACTTTTCCAAATAGACTGGAAGCAAAATTACCTAATGTCTTAACAAACCAAGCTCGATTGTTTTCTACGTCAAAAAGAGCTCCACTCGGTAACTCTGACCATTGGGTCATAAAAGTATGCCCCATTAGTTACAGTAGAACAAATGCCATTCGTTTGGCTCATATACCATGAAACAGTAACAGGCGATGAGACTTTAATATCCATATATTCGTAAGATTTCTTCTGATTTCGCAATGTATAATCAGTTAATATCTTGCCTTCCTTATAGTATATCCTCGCAGGTGAGAGACATCATACTTTGCCCCCCTCCAGTAATGAAATAAGAGACCCTTAAACAGCCTATCATTTAGCAAATAACGTCTTCCGATAAGGTCCGTCCGCAGCAACTGCTTAGTGAGCTGCAGCTAGGAGATAGGATGCCCTCGGCCTTGTTGCGCGAAACGCAACAGCTCATCGGCACGTCCAACATGGACGTAGGTATTCCCCGCGAGCTGTGAATGCAACGCCTTCCTAAAAGCACACAGGCTATCCTTGCAGTAGCAAGTGACTTGCCCATCACAGCAATTGCAGATCTAGCAGCCCGCGTCATCGAACGGCACCAGCCAGAGATTGAAATCAAAGCACCTAAGCAACTTTGCTCTGGCGAAACCACGACAGGCGCGACTAACCCGCCGTCGGCAATGGACGCATTATCATTGCAGATAGCGTCGCTTCAGCGCCAGATCAAACAACCCACCTTAAAACGTAAGCACCGCTACCGCTCCGGATCCTCACGCCGTCGCACAAAATCTAATGCCACAGGTTACTGCTTTTACCACTCGCGTTTCGGTACTAAAACCCGTAAGTGCGTACAGCCGTGTAGCTACTCTGCTATACATGATCCGCCACGCCGGGCTGTAATGGCCACGAACGTCGGCAAAGCCTAACATCGTCTCATCTACATTAGGGATTATGACTCCGATACCCAGTTCTTAGTTGATACCGGGGTGGAAGTCAGCGTCATTCCCCCTACGCCAAGTGAGCCTACCACTTCTCTGTCGACAAGCCTCAGTGCCGCCAATGGCACGCCAATACCCACCTATGGTCATCGGTCACGTACCCTGGACCTAGGTCTTCGGCGCACGTTCCGCTGGGTATGCACTGTCGCTGCAGTCCCCTTTGCCATCATCGGCATTGACTTTCTCAGGCATTTCGACCACTTGGTTGATGCAAGACGCCAGATGATAGTCGACGCTGCAACGAAACTCAGTGCACGTGGCATCACTGCCGATGTCACATCTATCGCCCAGGTCTATGCATTTCCCCAGACCCGCCAGACTACGCCAATCTCTTTTATCAGTATCCCAAACTCGTTCAGCCAATGAACGCAGCGTTGCCCGTGGCAGCTCAAGTCACGCACCACATGCGAACTAACCTGTGTCCTGCCGTCCACGCCGACTATTGCCTGAGAAAGTAAAGGTAGCTAGGGCGGAGTTTGAGCACATACTTGAACTTGGAATAATCCGCCCTTCCGATAGCCCTTGGTCCTCGCCTCCGCAGATGGTCCCCAAGAAATCTGGTGACTGGGGCCCTTGCGGTGATTACCGCGCACACAATTGGGTAACCGTCCCAGCTAGGTATCCCATCTCACCCACGCCGGACCTTAACGGATGCCTCACAGGTAAGACGATCTTCAGCAAGATTTATCTGGTTCGCGACTATCACCAGATACCTGTGGAAGATAATGACGCCTTAAACAGCCGTCATCAATCCGTTCGGTTTGTTTGAATTTTTAAGAAGGCCGTTTGGACTGTGCAACGCCGCACAAACCTTCCAACGCTTCACCAACGATGTCACTCGTGGCCTAGACTTCGTCTATTCCTACCTCGATGATATTTTAGTAGCCAGTTCATCGGAACAAGAGCACCTCGAGCATCTTCGAATTCTCTTCCAGCGCTTGACCCAACACGGTGTCACAGTCAACCCGACTAATTGCGAACTCGGCAAATCAACGGTAGAATTCCTAGACCAACCCGCTTCGTCTTCTAGTATCGAAGTCCTTCTTGATAAGATCCAGGCAATCAAGGACTTCCCAGCTCCGACTTCCTTCAAGCACCTCCGCCGATTTTGTGGTTCGGTCAACTACTATCGACGCTTCATTCCGCGCTGCGCTCAGCTCATGCAGCCACTGACTGACTTACTCAGAGGAAATGAACGTAAGTTCGCTTTCCCTGACACAGCACAGGCAGCCTTCGCCGAGCTCAAGGATGTTATCTCCAAAGTAGCGCTCCTCGCTCATTCCAAATCGACGGCGCCTCTTTCTATTACGACTGATGCCTCAGACGTCGCGGTTGGAGCCGTCCTTCAACAACACGTTGGTGGGCAATGCAACCCCTTGGGTTCTTCTCCAAACTCCTGCAACCAGCAGAATCTCGCTAAAGCACGTTTGGCAGAGAACTGCTCGCAATTTACCTAGCAATACGTCACTTCCAGCACACACTTGAAGGCCGCGCTTTCACGGTATACACTGACCACAAGCCCCTCGTCTTTGCCTTCAACTCTTGCGACAAATACTTACCACGGGAAACAAGACGCCTTGACTTTGCCACGCAGTTCACTGCTGACATACGTCATGTCTCAGGTGTCGACAATCCCGTCGCCGACGCTCTCTCACGTGTCAGCCTCACAATGCAGTCTTTGCCTACCGTCGACCTTGCCACAATGGCATCGGCTCAGGCTCAAGACGAAGATATACAACCTACTCTGCAGTCCACTTCGCTGCACGTTCAACCTGTTCCTCTCCAAACCACTGAAGGAACCATTCTCTATGACACTTCCACAGGTTGTCCTAGACCTCTCGTGCCCGCCTCCTTCAGACGCAAGTCTTCGACGCACTGCACTCACTATCACATCCCGGTATTCCTGCATCGTTGAAACTGGTCACCGAACGTTTCGTTTGGCCACGCGTAACCAAAGACGTTCGTACCTGGGCTCGCGCCTGCCTTCAGTGCCAGCGCTCCAAGTACATTGTCACACCCGCAGTCCTCTTGGTTCATTCCCTGCCCCGGACTCTCGGTTATCGCATGTACATTTAGACCTGGTGGGTCCATTGCCTCCTTCACGCGGATTCATATACATTCTTACATTTGTCGATCGCTTTACCAGATGGCCAGAAGCCATCCCCGCAACAGACTGCATAGCTGAGGCTGTTATCCGGGCCTATTGGACCGGTGGGTCTCGCACTACGGATGCCCATCCACCATCACAACCGACCGAGGAACGCCTTTCGAATCTTTACAATTCGATACGTTCTGAAACTTTTTAGACTGTCGCCGCATTCATACCACAGGGTATCACCCAGCAGCCAACGGGTTAGTTGAACTTTTCCGTAGAGAGTTTAAAGCCTCGCTCTGAGCCCCCTCCGACCCTAGCTGGAGCGAAAACATTTCGCTCGTTATCTTGGGCCTTCGCAGCAGCATCAAAGCTGACTTGCAATGTGCACTAGCAGAGCTAGTTTACGGCACGACGCTCAAGTTACCAGGAGAATTCGTTTCACCTCCCGCATCGTTAGGTATGCCTCCGCTTAACGTTGCGTCCTCCCTAGCTGAACGCATGCGTTCACTACGCCCGACCCTGCCCCGTGAACAGACTAGAGATGTGCCCAGTGCACAGCGGACTGTCTACCTGCACTCACGTCTTCCTCCGCACCGACGCAGTGCGGCGCCCTCTGCAGCCTCCATACACTGGCCCTTTCAGAATTCTGCAACGGACCCCTAAGTACTTTACTTTAGACCAGAATGGTCACCGAACAACGGTGTCCATCGACCGCCTCAAAGTGGCTTTCTTTGACGAGCCACTTGCAACCCCTCCTGATGTTCTCACACAAGAACCCGCACCTGTGGTGACTTCCCGAGCACTGGATAGGCCGGAACCGTCCGTACCCCTTGACCCGCAACCTATCCCGCCGCAACCCCAGGCAACCGACCGACGCGGTAGGTAGGTTAAACAACCGGTCCGTTTTTCTAACTTTACAAACGTTTGCTATTTCCACTAACACGCCTTTTTCGACTTTAGTAGCTATCCTGTGTCTCATCTACAAACGTTTTGCAAAATCGACAGAAAAACCAAAACATTTTGAAAACCTAAAAAGCGTATTTGCTTTTATCATGCATGCCACGTTCTGTCTCCGTCGTCAAGTCACTTCCCCAACCCTTGCCCACCAACCGACTAAGCACAACCCCCGAGTGACTTGTCAGCCGTCCCATAGCCCCGTTCCTCACCCAAGGAACAGAGAGTCGCCCTCGACCGCAGACACCCACGAACTGATTGGTCCCCAAATGCCGCCTAGGCATTGCCGACGAGGACGCCCGCATTTCTTCGTAGGACGAGGACCGTGGACTAAAGTGCGGTGGATGGAGTAACACCTCCCAAGCGCACCGTCGGGTCTGCAGCAAAGTGAAGGTCCGGTCGGCATTAGTTCTGGACTAGCCAGTTCTTTATGCAGTCCGACAAGCCCGCCACGACAGCCCACCGATGATGCACTCTGGTCCACACGATCATCATAAATATTAACTAACCAAAGCCTGGACGCGGCGTACTCCGCTACACACCCCACTTTGGAAGCCCATACACAAGCCCCTGGAAATATTCGCATCCACGCTCACCTTCCATTTATCCCCCACTAACAGCTCCATCGAAGGCTTCCATCCTTCAGCCTTCTAGGAGGAGGCCTTTGTAGTGTACCGGAAAACAAGCTCTTTCAGCATTTTGTAACATTGGATTTTACGGTTGGTTTAACCTTCGAAACATCCACTTGTTTTACTGACTGCACATCCGTGGGCACAAACCGTTTTGGTGAGTACCTAGCTGCACTTTTCTCGCTCTGTCTGATTTGCTTCCTATTCTTGTAGCCTGTACAATATCCGTTGGGTTCAGTCGCCTACCACTTCTATACTGTCGTATTTGACATGTCTTACGTGTCATTGCTTGCCGACTAGTATCCCAGTCTCCGCCCAGCAGCCTTAGATTTTGATTGCTTCCGCAAATAAGACTTGCATAGAAAAAGTTTAACGCACGGAATGCGCTAATGGAAGCACCCTATATGAACTGCAAATTGAAGCTCACCGTTTCTGCACTCCAAATACAAGGCAGCATCTTTTACCTGTCCGGAGTACCGCGAAAAATTGGTTGCTTATTACGTTAGGTGGGCTGAGCGACCCTAAGTAATTGCCTTAACTACAAATACTTGCAACAAGTGTAATAGCCCTAAGTTTGTAATTTTGTCCTTGATTTTCTACTAGTCTTACCCTTAATCTAGGTTACTTCGTTTTTAAAACCAGCTAACGAACGATCGAAGACATGATACAGCCTTGCGCACTTTTAAATTACCATTGCAGTAATTAATAAAATTGTACTAACAGGGACGCGAACGCTTCATTTAACAAACGTTTCAGGGTACAACTAGGAGTCTAAGAAAAGTTAATTAAAATGAGTAAAACTGTGATAGGAATAAAAATGAACAATTAACTTATCACGAATAAGCATAAATATCTTATAGATAACATTGCTAACCAGTTTAAGAGATAAAACCAAATAAATTTTTATAAATAATATTATAATATAATAAATATACACGCAATAAGATACGCCTTTCGATATTGATGAGGTATGTTTAAGGGAAACATGTAAATTTTGCTCAGCATCCCGTCATGTAACGAACGTATGAATTACGGCTGCCATGCACAACTATTCAACTTAAGTTTCCCGCTTTCCTTCTCTGTTGGTGTACTACTTTGCACGTTACTTGGCTTGCAGCCTATGTATTCAATACATGTACCGTTAACCACAGATTCATGCGACTAAATATGTTTTTATGTACCTAATTTGCGCTATGTATTAACTTTATCTTTACTACGTGGATAACATGCTTAGAACATCTCTGCCTTACACGGGATGTGATGGAGCTGACACAGGATGCCTATCTGCTCTCTACCACTCCATGATACTCCAATGCTGTTATATTAAATAACAATCCATATATGGTTTGGTTTCTCTGTTCTTGCATCAAGAGAAGCAACACCGCATATTAGGATCCAATCTTACTGCTCGTTGTGCGCGCCTTCTGTACAAAGTTTGCAGCAGCAGGCTTGTCCTTGCTAGTGTAGCTGTACTGATGTCCGATAAGCCTCCGGGTTTTCTCACTTTTAGTCTTGTTATAACTTGGTTTCTCTTTAAACAAACAAAAAGTTACCGGTTATTGCACTTTTATTTTGCCTGGTACTTATGGCACTTGGTTCAATAAACTATATACTTTAACTTCGGCCTATAGGAGACAATTGTTACGTCCCTCGAACGCGTTCAGTACAGGGCAGGGCAGGATCCAGGGACGAAATAAGCTTTCACTTGACCAGCGCACGGTTTCGTGTGCCACTAATCGAGAAGAACCCCCAGCATTTCGACATGGCAATATATTCGTTTTTTACACTAGAAACAGAAAAGAAAAAGAAAAGTGTAGAGCAAAAAAGTCACTACATTTTCATGTGTTTGCACAGGCTACTTGCATGTGGTTAGATCTTAAAATGAGTATTCCCATGATTTTGGTGAACAGGACCAACCATATTTTGTCTAGGCTTCGTCTGAACTCCTCTACCATTTTATATTCCAATAATGCAGAAGGAACTTTTCCAACTGGGCACTACAGCATTAGAGAAGTAGTTCGTTTTTATATCGAGCCTAAAACTCTGTCGTTTCCACTTTAGACTATGGCCCTGCAAGTGGTCCGACGTTGCTGATCCAAAGCGATCGCAGGCTAGCCTGAGATCGCTGAGACGTTTCATGATCATGAATGTCTCTTGTGAGTCCCCTCTCAAGCTGCGACTTCTTACTGAGTACAGTCTTAAGTTGGCTAACTAAAACTCACACGGTAATCACCACTGGCATTTTAGCATTCGAGTGGCCAGCCTTCGCACATTCGCAATACAATTTACGTCCGGTAAGAATTGCGCCGATGTCCGAACCCCGTATTCCAAATGTGGTCTGAGGACTGCTTTATACAGGGGGAGAAAGACGTCTGGTCAGGTACTACTCGGAGCTGTCTCACGTCGAAATAACTTGTCGTGCCTTATTAGCACCACTTACATTGAGCCAACGGTTTGAATTTATTCCTAACGACGGTTCTAGGAACCCCTGCTTCGATAGCACACTGCGTTGTCGGGGACCCAACAGGTGCTTGCAGCACCACAATTTTATCACTCTGAGTCAAGCTTTGACATTTGCTGGCGTTTAAGGGCAGATACCCTATGTGATCATTTGGCAACGGTAGCCAAATCTTTAGATAGAGTAGCCCTGCCGCCCTTGCTAACAAACTTGAAACAATTAGTAAACATACAGGAGGGCTTCTCAGGTAATTGGTCTTCATTTATGAACATAAGAAATGGTAGCGGAGCCAGTACTGAACCCTGAGGGACTGCACTATATGCAGCACCTGTGCTCAACATGCCATTTCCATCCCTAACAGCGGAGAGTGTGTAATGCACCTTGCTGGATTAAGGGGTTGTAGAGCGATAGTATCGTATGTAGTTTCTGAGCGCGATATTTTGATACCTGGTATTAATTTAGAGCGCCTGTGGGTGTATACTTTTTCGCCTCTGTAGTGATCTATGAACTGCATTACAAGCGATGAAACTAGGTTACCCGTGAACTGGTGAAGACTACTACCAAATGGGAGTAAATTTGGACATTCAGAAAAAACCGCATATTTCTATACAAAGAACTAATTTATGACGCCAAATAATGCGTTCATATACATACCTGACGGGTTATTCGAAATGTGTTACAAGTAATGGAAAATAGTTAGCTGCAGATGGGGGAAGCTACCGAATTTTTACTAAGCGCTCGAATTTAGTCCCGTGGGACTAAATGAGAATAAGTTTGGGTGCTCACGATCAACCCAAATTGGTGTAATCCGGACATTTTCCGACGCATTTCGATCACCTATCGGGAGATTGTGCCGGCAGGGTACTACATTTTTGAACTTCCAAAAAAAGCCTGTGAGAAATTTCTCAAACCTAACACATAGCGACTTCCAGAGTTACCACTATCATGCCCTACCGTGTTTAGTTCAACTGATTTTTCTTATCATCGTCAGTACATACTAGCCGATGGTGAGAAAAACACGTATGTTACTGTTCCGCGCTACAAAATTATATGCCGCTAAAAATACATTACAAAGGATACAAAAAGCAGGTTAAATATTACATTACGCATGTCGTATGAGGTCGTAATTGTTGGTGGAAGCTCGCGAGGTGATCTATTTGTGTCCATGGCTGGTCTAACGCTGACACAGCTGCGGAGGCTGTGTCGAAAATTAGTACTCTCCAAAAATAGACGCGTATCTTCCTACGGGCCTAACAACTGTTCCCCGTTGTCATTACAGCAGGTTGCACCATGTTGGCCCTCGATTAAGCTCATCGCGGGACAAGTTTTCTATTTGTGCGTTTAGATCACCGTACATTTTCCGTAACAAAGCTCATTAAGTTGGTGCTAGACATCATCTTTCACCGAACCAGTGCTGGGATTTGTGACGACGTAGACCGCAATGACAAACAGGCACTGGTACTCCAAGCGCGACTTCGAAGCTCGAAACGAGCCAGTCAGTCTAACGGCCCATATAATCTGTTGATTGGAATCCAATCGATCAGAGCCGCTTCAGCGGAGGGACTCAAACAGTGCCTCTGCCAGCTTGACCGGCACTTAAAGCTGCGTCATCTCCAGTCAGGCGCAATGAGAACAAGCCGCCAGTGTCGCATTGGGGGATCGTAGGTTAAGTATGGAGCTCAAAGCTTGCAGATTGGTTTGCGATAAATAGCAAGTATCGATCGATAGGAACTCCAGTGCTCTATCAAGCTCCGCCTGTTGGCTAATCTATAGCAACTTGTGAATGTTGAGGCATACCAGTCTTAGCGAGGATCAAGGACGCCAAACGGAAACGTATGAACTAAACTTTTCCACTTGATTTAGCATGGACTTGTTGACTGGACTGGAGCGGAGCCCTGCGATTGTGTGTAAGTTAAAACTGGAACAAAAGTGGCTATTGAAGTGGGTCGGAGTATAATCCAGAATTCGGCGTTGACAACAGAGGAATAGTACTGAAGCTGGGGCTGGACGATAAGGATGAAAAGACGCAAGCGGGGGAATAAGAAGCTGGGAAGGCCTGAGCATTAGCGCCTGAACCCTTATCACTGCTGCTTGATGCAGCATGTAGGATGCCGTTGTTTACCCACTGCAATGACCAGAGCATCAAGAGATGGTTAGAAAAAATCATGGCCTTCTTCTCTATATTTCTCAAATAATATAAAATGTTAGCTTGGTTGTTACGCAGAACGTAAAGCATTACGTGCATAATAAAGAGCAACCTCAACCTTTATGCAGAATAATTATCTGTTTTTAGATGTTAAGTTTAAGAATAGAAGAAAGTGTTCTGCAGTACGATGCGGCTCCTCATTAGAGCAGGTGCTGTCCGAAGTTGACCACTATTTGGTTTTTCAGAGAAAGCAGACTGTTGAAGGTTTTTATTCACTCCAACTAATTCAGATTGCTGTCTGGTCTATGGCAGCCTGTGTAATTTTCCGGGGATCCCCATAGAAAAAGCACATATACGTAGTACTTTGATTTAGTTGAACAATTTTCCGCATCCACACATACACACCTGCGGTTTCATCAGTAGGAGAGACTACCGTTGCTGTCTTTTGACAAACAAGCTATATTTTCCTGCTTCGTATAAACGATATTCCCAGGCTTTTCGGTTCGCTTTGTAGTTGTTTGCAGATAATTTTGTGGCTTGGAGCATAATCAGTACACTTGATGGCTGTGACCCGCTTTAGGATGATCTTAGCCTTCTGTTTACGTGGCCTGCATAGGTCAACCTCCCGTTGAACCCAATCAACGGCTAAGAACGGAGACGGTAGAATCCACACTGTGGCCGGTCAATAGTTATATCTCACAACTTTTGTGAAACCCCTTAGTGTGCTCTTACGATGCGACCTAAATCCCATTAACAACCCTCCTAGGATCTGCATACACGGATTCCGTATACTATAGCTGCGCAAGCACCTTCTGCACCTAGCCCGAAGAGTTTACTAGTCGCTTTCTCGTCTCAATAATGCGACAGTGCTGGAATACAGGTCACCTGTATCAATTAATCAATAAACGTTAGCTGAGGGCTAATAGGACGCGATGCAAAAGTATAGGATACCAACACATTACACTACAGAAAAGTAGAAAAGCAAGTGATAGAAAGTTAAATATTATATTATGCACCTCAAATGTGATTGTATTGGTGGTGGCGTCTAAAGGGGAGGGTATGGACAAAGCAACTCACAACACAAACGTCATCGGGGCTGGCACGTTGTTATATCAGCAGGTGTGTCCAACCAAATATGTTTATCGACGTTGGGACCTCAGTTCGGAAGCCAAGGTGCACCAACCGACCCAAACTTTAAAGTGATGGTTTTCATTTCTCTCAACCAACACATCGCTTGGCCTCTCCTATTCTTTAAGCCTACGATATTCGCAAATACTAGTTTGGAACGATGCGCCTAATCAAGTGCGGGTATCAGAAGGCAAATAAAGTCGGACACAGCGGCTATATTCGATGGGCAGCAAAGGACATGAATGGATGAAGCGAGACAGAAGCGAAAGGTTAGCGCGACAACTTACAGGGCAGTCGTCCAGCCGGATATAGGTCAGCATGGCCGTACGGTGATGGAGATTAAAACAAGAAAGCCTAATGCATAACTGGTCATCAATGTGATTGTACACATTTAGTTTTGCAAGCGCTACAGAGCTCTCCCCTAGAAGGCTGAACAAAAAAGGTTTTCGATGTCGAAAATGACGGATGAATAGAAGTTTGTCGGGCAATCGTGCTGTGAATAAGCAAGTAAGCTTTTACTTCAAATGGGAGTTCGACGGAAATCGGAGTCCCCTGTGCTATTTGGTAATTAGTATTTAGTGACTGCTGTTCATGGTGCATTTCGGGGAGCCGTTGGAGCGGGCTTGTCGGATTTCAAAAAATCGGCTAACCTATAAAATTGGCTGACAGGACCTTAACCTTCGCTGTTGCCAAGCGGTGCTCTAGCGTGTGGTCTTTTCTACTGCCGCACCCCGCCCAGCGCCATAACTATCCTCGTCGCGTGTAGAAACAACCAGCGTTCGCCTCCAGTTCCTCGTTGACTATGGCGATCCATGAACACGGTGCTCGTGTGGCTCAGACGATCAAATGTGAGGAATGGGACAAGTAATGAAGAAAAAGCAGAAAAATACACGCAGAACCTGCCTAAAAGAACAAGGGAATGATCCCTGTGCAAAATAGTCTAGGTATTTTTGGTATTTGGATATGTTTTAAACGAGGTTTTTCGGAAGTTTTTGACTTTTTGTGTTTTTATAATCTTAACCGACCAAAAACTGGGCAAATATCTACAATGTTTACAAACTTAAACGTATTTACACTGTACATACCCAGAAAAATGAACGGTCCTACGAACCTGCCGACCACAGCGGTTGGGCGTGGTAAGCGACAGTCTAGGTTCGGAACATGTCGGGACTGCTGATGCTTGCAGACCGGGATCGTGGTCTGGTTAGACGACATTAGAATGTTACAAATCGGCGCGGTTAGTTGTAATGTCGCACGAAGCATTGCTAGACGATGGTGGCAATGTAGTTTTCTCCATACAGACCGGTTGTTTAGGCGGTCATTGGTGACTCTTTCGCGTCCGACACCGTGGTCGATCGTAAATGTCTTACTTGTTTGTTTGGTTAAGTTGAAGGGTCCCACCTACGGCGACTGCAGAGGCTGTCATTGGAACACTGTCTACGCGAAGCAGTACATGGGAGCAACTAGACAGTTTTACGGGCACATACACTGGTGACTTCTGCAACCGTGAAGCGAGTGGGCACAGCTCACGCATCTGGTGAGCCAACCGATCATGTAACTTCGTAGTCGAAGGAGGAAATGGACGGTGCTGGTGACGCCAGTTGTCCAAGCAAGCGCAGAGTGCAGCCGTAGACTAGCTGCGCCGATGTTACGTCGAAGTCGATCTTAACAGTGATTTTGAAGCTTAGTAGGACGAGATGAAGCGTTTCGAACCATGAATGATCTGCGTGCACAGTTAGCGCTGCTTTCAACTGACGGTGCAAACGCTCCACCATGCCGTTAGCGGCCGGAGGGTAGGCCGTTGTTTGGACGTGGCGGCAACTCAAGTCCTTAAGTAACGAAGCGAACGTGGACGAAAAGTGTGATCCACAATCAGTGGTCACTTTGGCAGGGCAGCCATACTGTGCTATCTAACGTACTAAAACGCTTTCGGAACTGTTTCTGAAGAGCAATTAGGAGTACTGATGGCCTCAGGCACTTTGTGAACTAACTGACACAGGTTAGTAGCTACACAGTCTCGAAAGCGGCAGGGAACCTATGAGGTGGACGTGCACATGGTAAAACGTGTGTCTGGAGTCGGAAATGTGCCTACTGGACTTTTTATGTGCTTGTGTACCTTCGCGCGTTGACACGAACTCAAACAGCTGCCCCAAGTAAAAACGTCACAATTAACATTACACCAAAGGAATCGTGCGGTTACGAGTTTAACGACGCACGAACGCCTGGGTGAGATAAGCTGTGCAACGTATCGTAAACGATCTGGCAAAACTCGCGTAGGACGACTTGGTGCGGCGTGCTCAGAGATAAAGCGCAAAGTATAGTTCCGTCTGATGGTCTCAGCGGAGCGGATCGTATGTCCAGTGAGGGAGACATGCGTAGTAGCTCAGCCACAGGATCACTGAGTTGCGCTGGGGCTATGGTTATCAGGTCGATAGCCGTACTGGCGTCAACGCAGAACGCCTGAATTCGGAAAAGCGTGTCGGCGATTGCGTTGTGCACATCTGAGACATGTCGTTTGTCGGTCGTAAACTGAGCGATATATATATATATATATATATATATATATATATATATATATATATATATATATATATATATATATATATAGTGGATTCCGGTTAATAGGACCACCGGTTAATAGGACCAGCCGGTTATTCGGGCCAAATTCTGAAGAACCGAAACGAATCCTATTACGCTAGCCTAATTTTAGCCGCTTATTAGGACCGGAATTCCGCTTAATCGGACCAGACGATAGAAGGTGGCAGGTAACAGAGGTGTTAAAATCAAGTTCTGTGCCTGGATGTCTGGACTAAACCCACAGTTCATATGTCGGGCAAGAAAGCGGATCATTCAGTTACGGTAATCCGAGTTTGCCTTTGGATAAACTGAACTGTGGCAACTTTGAGGCACATCTATGTCATTGGCTTCAAAACCGCCCGAAACTGACTGTAGTTTCCAACACTTGTAGACGGAGCGAAGACATATATGCTTGTTCACATGTCGTTAACCGCTCGATCGATGTACCGCACGTCCATTGAGCCGAATGCCCTGAGCCCGCATTGCGGGCCTACTCTCGAGCACGGCAAGTGATCGCGGACACACAGGTCCGGCAAATCATAGGACAGCAGGTGGCTAGGTCAACCATAGAAATACGCGGGAGACAGACTCGAGTTCACCTCAGTGAACTGTGCGTGTCTTGTTGCATGTTAAGAAAATGCCACGACGGGACTTGACGTTAGCTGAGAAAATACGTTTCCTAGATCAGATCAAGGAACAGGGACCAACCACTAGTCAGCGTCGATTGGTGGAAATTACCTGCTTGGCAAAATCTACAATATCGCGCCTGATAAAACAAGAGAAAGATCTGCGAGAAGAATGGGCACAATGTGAAGGACGACGAGGTACTTCCCAAAAACAGAAGCGTGAAGGCAAGGATCCAGACGTCGATGAGGCCCTTAATGATTGTTACTGGACGAGCCGTGCTAGTAAGTGGCCCAAAGTTAAAGTACAAAGCAGAAGAACTCGCTAAAATGCTGGGCCACGAAGATTTTCTAGCTACGGAAGCTGGTTGTCTCGATGGAAATCTAGACATGATGTAAAATTTAAGAAAGCACATGGTGAGAAAGAAAGTGCCAATAGCGCTCGAGCTGAAGAATGGAAATAAACAAAACTACCAGAGCTTCATTAAAAATTTCCAGCAGATGACATCTATAATGTTGATGAAACCGGGTTGTACTATAGGGCTACACCGGACGGCTCCTTAAGTTACAAACATGTTACTCTCTCTGGCTGCAAAAAAGCAATGGATCGCGTATCTGTCTTGTGCTGCTCAAACATGTCCGGAACAGACAAGAGGAAGTTGCTGGTTATAGGAAAATGTGCCAAGCCTCGCTACTTTAAAGGACTCAGAAAGGACAGTTTACCAGTTGTCTATCCTGCGAACAAAAATGCATGGATGAGCTCTACACTTTTTAAAGAATGGGTGAAAGGTCGGGACACAGAGCTACAACGGCAGTCGAGAGAAGTGTTATTACTTCTCGACAATTGTGCAGCACATTCAAATTTGGAGTTCTTGAGGAATATCCAGATGGAATTTCTGCCTCCCAAGACCACATCTTTGATACAGGCAATGGACATGGGCATCATAAAAAATTTTAAGACCTTTCATCGTTCAAGGTTGGTGAATTACACCCTTGAATCAATTGAGGAAGGCTTACTAATCTCATCCTGGACGGCCGGAAAAATCAGTGCAAAGGTCAACATTTTGCAAGCCGTTACATTCGTGGCCGAAAGTTGGCGAAAAATGAGCAGTGAGACAATTCGGAACTGTTTTTCTCACTGTGGCTTTAAGCATATTGTCTCGGAGATGGATGTGGATATGGTGATCGTAAATGAAAATGACGGCGAGAATGTGGAGCTGAAACAAGTTGAAAATTACGAAGAATTTTTGTCAGTCGACAACGAACTTAAACTCTGTGATGGAAATGAAGAATGCGATGCTGCCATTGTTGCTCGAATAGTAGCGAAACACACGACAGCAACAGAAGACCATGGAAGTGATGAAGAGAACCCTAACATGTTGATGCCAGTCACAAAACGGGATGCAAGGAAATGCATTGAAACATTGCACCGCTGTTTCATGCAGGAAGGAAATGAAGGTAGTCCTATTACTGCGTTACATGTTTGTGGTGATTTTGTGCGAATGCAATCTGTTAAAAGAATGCGTCAAACCACACTGGATACGGTCTTCAAACGCTGAATGGAATTCGGTAATCCCTTTGTATAAAACTGTACTTCGCATGCTGAATATCTTGTAGGCCGTTACGAAGAATTTGTTTGTAAATTTCTTTTTCAGTGAACAAAGTTCGTTATCAAAGCAGTTCTTTTTTATGTGTTTGCCATAAATATATGCCGCCAATACAGGTCATAATAGTAGTTTCCTATGTTATGTATAGCACGTCCCATCTTGTTACATCGGGTAACTTTGGTTAATCGGACCAGCCGCTTAATAGGACCAAAATGGTCTGGTCCCGATGTGGTCCGATTAACCGGAATCCACTATATATATATATATATATATATATATATATATATATATATATATATATATATATATATATATATATATATATATATATATATATATATATATATTGTTGGCGGCATCCGGTTTCGGATTTGCCTGTCACTGTGGTCAGCCACAGGACGCCTGCGCCTACAGAGGGACCATGAATGGTTTGCGCTGCACCACCCACAGCTCCATCCACACACCCCATATCCAGTGTAAACCCAAAGGAATAAGACCGGGAGGCATGCGGATGGGAGCCACGTTTCATCAACGGAGCCGGCCCACACTCCTTCACAGACAAACACACGCACGCTGTATTTGGGGAATCAAGCGCACATAAGGCGGTGGCTGGACCGTAGTCTGCTCCACACTGAGTGCATGGAACCACTCTTCGAGCCTAGCACGACCACAAGGACCGTGCACCCCGTCCCCTCCAGCAACGACCAACTGTCTCCTGGAGCCAGTATGAACGAGGTAGTGGGTAATAGACAGGTAGGCACCTTGTCAACATACACATCAAGCGCAGCCACTCTGGGGATATCAAACAACAGCCATTCACTTTAAACGACAAGCTGAAATAAAATAAATCCAATAATGCATACAGATACGGTGACATAACTCTTCGCTAAATTACCATATGAAGTAAGTTGGTTAGCAACAAATCCGTGATAAGTAAGAAATGTCCACAAGTTACTTAAAAATGCTACAAAGGCAACAAAATTACCGAAGATAAGCGCAATTAGCGAACGCAACGTGGCCAGTTAAGAGGAGGTTATTCAGGTAGGCAGAACAAACCAAATAAAGTGGAATGAAATTTATCAAGCTTAAAAAGACCTAGTTTAAGTGTAAGTTGGTTTAGCCCAACTGCGGTGAAGCATCAAGAATGCAACATCAGCCTCAGCATGGGTATATATATATATATATATATATATATATATATATATATATATAATAGGCAATCTGTGCTACAGCTATTGTGCCATCTGGATCATGGCTGAATAGGAAAACAGCATGAATACTAGGAAAAGAACCGTAACAACAAAAGTTTTTTTATTCAGTTTACCACTCAGTTTTTGAAATTTTTCAGTTTGTTTCCTTTAGCGGGAGGAAGGAGGGACACCGCAACACACCGGGGCACACGTCCGCCATTGACATCGACCTTGAGCCGTGGCTTCCAAGGTCTTCAAACAGCAAGTATCCACATCTCTCGGACCCCAACCGCCCGAGGCCAACTGTTTCAGCAACTTTTTCATGCGGCTTCTGCAAGTTACAGGCTGTCCACCAGACCGTCTCTTCCGGCCCAGTTCAGCAACCGCAAACAACGCACGACCCGGGTAACGCTAGACAGGCATACGTAATACGTGTTTTAACCACCGCAATTGATGCAGTGAGACGAGCTCCTCGAACGAGGGACTTCCTTGTCCAACACACGTTGTCTAACTTCCACATTACTTACGTGGTGCCGCCACCACACACGGGCAATAAACCGCAGACAGCGGTGCTCGAAGACGGATAGCCTGCACAAGTCATCTTTACGAATGGGACAGGTCTCAGATCCATACAACAGTACAGCACGAACAGTTGCACAACAGACCCGCCCTTTGATGGAGAGACTAATGTCGTGGCGACGTTACAAGTGCCCCAGCCTAGAAACAGCGAGGCGTGCTCTTGAGATACGCATCGAAATCTCGTCTCCAACAGCTACGCCAGCAGTGATGCAACTTCCCAAGTAGACAAAGCTTTCCGCAACCTCTAGTGTCTCACCACCAAGAAGGAGTGTAGGCCCAGACACCTGCCAGTCATGGAAGAGGATCTTGCATTTGGATGGGAAAAGTACATACTATACTTGATGCTTCAATCGCCAAGCGGTTTACGGCGAGTTTACTGAAAGTGCTCCCAACTAGTCTTACACACCTTTCACGAAATCTATCATCTCCGCACTTAGGGGAACCTCGGTTACTGCGAGTGACGTATGGCAACACGCGCGACCTGGAAGATGTTCTCTTAGAAAACCACATGCTAGTGAACTCTTCTGTCAATGCCCGCATTTTTCCTGACAGGCCATGGGCAGAAAGATAGAATCGTAAAGCCAACCCTAGTTCGTCACGTCAAAATGAGGTGAAGAAAGTGGTACTGATTCATGGTGTGCCAGAATTGAAGCATGACGATAGCAGTGAACGACAGAAGCACGACATCGAAGAATGGCGGTACATCGCAGAACTCTACGACATACAAAATGTCGTGGCTTTTGACGTCACCCGTCTAATTGCTTCCACAAACTACCAAGGTAACGGGCCAGGAATTTTGAAAGTTACCTTGGCTGCGCCCGAAATGGTGTCAGTGGCAATCCAAGCATGGCATGACAACAGAAAACTTGGGCCACCAGAAGTATGGTTAAGATCATTCCTTCAATTAGTACAGACCTCAGATACAGATGAGGTAGCCTCAATTGTACCTATCTCAAACCAGTCAACTGTGCAAACAACCGTCTCAAAAGACTTCAGCAGATCGGCAGTATTTGTGCCGGTCACTCACAGCGAACCGATCTCCTGATGCGTCAACAAATACAATGGTGCTACACCAACACTCAAGGGTTGTACTCTAAGCTCTCGGAGCTGCGCCATCGACATGAAACAACAACTTGGGACCTCATAGCAGTTACTGAAACTTGGCTCTCAAATTACATACTTGATCCAGAGATTGAACTCAGTGAGATGTCAGTCATTCGAAATGATCGTCCATCACGCAATGGCGGTGTTGCTCTCTACTATCGAGATTATTTGAAATGTGAGGCTCTTACCGAAAACTCCCTTGTTATTCCCGATGCACTATTTTGCCGACTGCACCTAGCAGGTCGAGATGTTGGTTCACAGAAGTAGAGTGATGCTTGCCTCTTAGAAGTTATTTATAGATCTTCGAACTCATCAGCAGACAGCGATAACATTCTGGTAAACGCTCTCCGCTATGCTGCTTCACTAAAGTACTCTCACTATCTTATAATGGGTAACTTTAATGTTCTTCCTATAGCATCAATGTCCCCTAATGGGCTATCATTTAAATCGAAACTCCTCGAATTCATGGATATGGCAGTTTTGTATAACCATGTGCATCGACCAACCAGACATCGCGGTTCAAACAAGTCATCACACATGGACTTAGTCCTGACTAATGAAGAGTTGATGGTTGAGTCAGTAGCATACGATCCTCCACTGGGCCGTAGCGACCATTCAGTCCTAACATTTGGTTATGTATGTTATGCCAGTATTGTTGCTAAAGAAAGAGAGACTCAACGCACTATTACGGACTATTATAAGCTGCGCAGCTTAGCAGCAACCGTTGACTGGGACCTACAGACGCACAGTTCAGCGAATGACGCGTGGAATGCATTGAAAGACAAAATTAACTGGGTCATACAATCAACATCGAAGGTTGTACCATTACGAGCGTCGCGCCGGACCAATACGTGGATCCGGAGCAGAACACGTAAATGGATAAACAGAAAAGATTGTAGTGCAACTGAAAACATGCTCTTTCAGTATCTTATAACATTGGATTTTATGGTTGTTTTAACCTTCGAAACGTCCATTTGTTTAACTGACTGCACATCCATGGACACAAATTGTTTTGGTGAGTTCCTCGCTGCACGTTTCTCGCTCTCTCTGATTCGCTTCCTATTCTTGTAGCCTCACAATATACGTTGGGTTCAGCTGCCTCCGACTTCTATACTGTCGTATTTGACACGTCTTACGTGTCATTGCTTACCGACTAGTCTCCCAGGTTCCGCCCAACAAGATGAAATCTGGAGGCAACATTTGCTAAGCCCATGTGATATCACATGGCAGGATTACAAAGTCATCAGAAACTACTGCACGTCACTCATTAGAGTCGATAAGTACGAATGGCAGAAGAATATGGTGCTGAAATTTACGAGTAACACCAAACTGTGAATGGCAAAAGAAAGGTTAAGCCCGGAATACCACCACTCAGGACGGCCAGTGGCCTAACAACTACTGCTGTGAATGCCGCGAACGCTCTACTCTTGCAGTTTGGCTCGGTAGCTAAAAATGTCATGGAACCTTTGCCCTATCCATTCCCAACCAATGTCGTTGGCTTATCCAGCAGCTGTTGCAAGCAAACTACAGTCTCTCCGGGAGTACAGTGCCCCTGGAATCGACATGATCTGCCCAAAAGTACTAAAAACCCTTGCTCCCACCATAGCAGTACCACTTGTAACCTTTTTCCAGGGTCTGCTTAACTCCCATACACTCCCATCTGAGTGGAAAAATGGAATTCCACTCCAATATATAAAGGGAGTAAGCGCTCGGATCCTGCTAACTACCGACCTATTACTCTCCTTCCTGTTTTGTCAAAAGTTATGGAATCGGTAATCGCAGATGGACTGACGCGATACTTTGAAAGTCAACAGATAATTTCTAATGCGCAACATGGTTTCCGACGCAGACCATCTTGTCTCACCAATTTGCTGATTACTCGGGACTTATAGACCAGGGAGGCTGATGAAGGAGTGCCCATAGATGTGATATACCTGGATTTTTCTAAAGCATTCGACAGGGTCAATCACTTCTTTCTCCTCCAAAAGCTTGCTGCCTACGGTATCAACGGTTCCCTGCTCACCTGGTTGGAAGACTACTCACACAACAGAGCAATCAAGGTAAGAGTAGCCGACACCTATTCTGAAAGCCTTTACGTCTCCAGTGGTGTACCACAAAGATCCGTCCTCGGTCCGCTACTGTTTTTAGTCTACATTAATGACCTTCCAGCAGACATTCTATCTCCAATGCAAATATTTGCAGACGATGCTAAAATATGGAGAACAATTCGCTCAGCATCCGACCGTGTCTACCTCTAGGAAGATCTGACCCGGATTAACGAATGGGCAGAAAAGAATCAGCTCCCACTGAATCCTGCAGAGTGCCACCTGCTGACGGTGCACAACAACTTCGTCAACACATACCTTTTGGGGTAACACGTCATGCAACACGTGACTAGTGCACGCGACTTAGGTATAATCGTTCAAGAGAGTCTTGGAAATTCGCTACAATGTTCGAAAGCAGCAAGTGTGGCTAACTTGAACTTGAGACTTTTGAGGCGAGCTCTCGACACTTTTGAGCGGCGGCTAGTACCATTGTTGATTAACTCCTACATTCGTACTCATGTTGAATATGCGATTCAGGCCTGGTGTCCATGGTTAAAACGAGACATCCGCGTCTTGGAACAGCCCCAAAGAAGAGCCACAATGGCAACGCGTGGACTATCCGGTATAAGTTACGAAATGCGTCTTCGTGTACTCGGTGTGTTCTCATTAGAATACCGGAGGCTTCGCGGAGATCTTACTCTCACATACCGGATACTAACCGAAAGCAAGCATCCATATACATCACTGTTGACTCTAGCCCCATACAAACAAAACCGAGGCAACCACCTGAAACTAATGGCGCAACACAGTCGTTTGAATGGTAGAAAGTATTTTTTCTCACTTAGAATCTGTTCTCACTGGAATGCATTACCAAACTATGTGGTGAACGCACCAGACATGACGACATTCGAAAGACTCTTAGATTTTCATCTTAGTGATAAACCATACACAACACTTTGCTAAAGTGCAATGATTTAACCACTGATACTTTAAGTTCCACGTTGGAACATTTTGATTTTAATTTTCTTTTGCATATCCATCCTGTGGGTCTTGTAAAGTTATGATTTTTATCCCATCATACACCATTGAACCATAGGATGAGGCTTTTATAGTGTACCTGAAACACACACTTTCAGTATTTTGCAACATCAGCTTATGCCGTTTTGTTAACCTTCAAAATGTCCACTTATTTTACTGACGGCACTTTCGTTTTCACAAACTGGTTTGGTGAGTACCATGCTGCACCGTTTCTCGCTCTAGTTGATTCGCCTCCTACTTTTGTAGCCTGCACAATACACGTTTGGTTCAGTTGCCTCTAACTTCTTTACTGTTCCGTAATTGACACGTCTCTCAAGTGTCATTAGTATCCCAGGTGCCACTCAACAGGCGTCCAGGACATGAGTCCACGCTACATTGGGCGGAGCTGTTGAATGATCTGTCTGGATCTCTCTATCACAACCCTAAGCAAGCAATTGACTTAACCGCCTATATATATATATATATATATATATATATATATATATATATATATATATAGTGGACATATCGAATATCAGATGCGACAACCACAACATACGGGTTCATTTAAATGAATTTATCTGATATCTATCTTGGGGCTAGCAGATTTTTTAACTTTATGTTTGGAATAAGTGTCGGTGTGGGTACCAATTGTACACAGATTGCCTGCCGCATTTAGTGACCACATGCCTCGGTACGAATACCAAAATACCTAGCATCTCTTATAAGACGTATCCGTCAAGGAAACCAGCGCGAATGTCATTTATATTACACCAAATTTCTGGGCTCTATACACAAACTGAGATCTTATCATACTTATTAGAGGAGCACGTACGTCATACTCCTCAGACATATCGTTTATCAGCAAAATCAGCAACAATTCTCCATGGGTTGAATCCTGTGGGCCCCATTAGCAAACGGACGGAGAAAAGAAAGGCCACTTTGCACGTACACAAATTTCCCCTCCATTTAGCCATGAAGATGCCAATCAAAGAACACTGTCACCCATTCTATATGACCACGATTTCATAGGAAACAGTAAATAGGTTACGATATCTCTGCCATTCGAAGTACAATTGACCTTAAGTTTGAGGTTTGGTTAGGGCCCACCGTTATGCCCTATCAGTTTTACACTGTTACTAAGATTTTAAGGCACAAGTAACTTTTACGGACAACTAGTCTGTGCGTTACTGATCAAATCAGTGTATTCAACAACTACCACATGCAAGCTACTGTGCATTGCAAACGGGTAGCACTCTACATTTAATGAGTTGTTTTCTGTCACGATGTATCGCAGTTGACCAGATGCCACCCTACTTCCACCCGGTGTTAGGTTGCGCTCAAGCGATTCTGACAATGGGCTTGTAAGCGAACTTTTGTTCAACTACACACTTCTTCGGATGGTTTACTTTGAACCAAATCAGAGCTCGAGGATATGGAAATAGTTACTCTGTCCAACTTTAATCGCTATTATCCTAACTTTGCGTTGATAAGAACCCCAGAGGAACTTTGTAGCCAGTCCAGGGTGTGGGCGTGGGGTTTATGAATAGGAATGTCTGTTTATTGCTCACAGCTTGTAAGAGTCTGCTCACAATTGGTATAGGCAGATTTCCTTTTGATTCTCTGTAATTCTCTCACCGATGATTGTTGCACAAGGACCCCTACGGGATCGCAAAGTTGACTTGGAGTATTTGGATATAAAATTACTATACATTTTCGTACTTGAGGTAAATCGAACCAAGTTTTTTTAGAATACGTCTAATTACTCGACAGCACAGCTGTATTTGTGATAGCCACTGCTCAGTAACGTATATCTTGTTATTTCAGCATGTTGTGGAGCGCCGTGCGATCTTTAACGGACTTCTGTTCGTGTTTCACTTTACATGAGTGTAATGCCCATTGAGGTAGAGGTTAGCCTTTTCTCAAAAACTACAGGCAGGACGTTATTTTACTGCCACAAAACAGCTAAAACTGTATTTCTACTTATCTGATTATCTGCTCTCTCTATCTTTTGCTATGACTCGCTTGTATATTTATGATCTTTATAACATTGTACAAGAAATTTGAGCAGAGGAGATAGCTGGTACCAAGTGGTGACCTGTAACTGGTGCTACCCCTAAGATGGAATAACTCACGAATTCCCATACAATGTGAGTGATGTTTGGTTGCTTCTTTGCTTATGATAAATTCCCCTTATTAAGTTACCGATAACAAATGTGTCCAATCAATTATATTATAGCTGCTTTTCCTCGCGTTAAATCGCATGGCATATTTGCAAGGTAAATCCCAGAGAGGTGAAGCCATCAAGTACCATTCACTCGGTTACGGAATAGGAATGAGCGGATTAAATTTCTCACAGTAACAATTCTCCAGGGCTTTTATAATTAGGCAAAATTTTAAACTGAGTAACGGCTCTACAAACACCTGTGGGTGGAATATCAGCTAGCGACCGCTACCCATATGTTTTACAAACCTATGATGACGAACCTGAGTGGAGTCGTTAGAAGTGTCACACATACTGCTCTCAATGTGGAGAAAGTAAACCGCAACTTTTGTGGTCATATGGTTGATTCGGCATTGCACTTACCATGTTTACCTTTGCAACTGTACCCACAACCTTCACCACTTATAGATAGTGTAGCAGTTCACAAAGAATTAACACGGATACAGTTGTGGAAAGCGTCAGGTCCGGACGGACTATCTCCTATAGTCCTCAAGTAATGTGCTACTGTCTTAGCGCAGCGTTTTTTGAACTGTGCACCATGTGCCTACATCAACACAAGATAGCTGACTGCGCGCGAAACCCCTGCATTACACCTGTACCAAAGTAAGGAACCTGAAAGCGCCGGCTCATTGCTTTACTGCTGTAGCTTTGAAGGTATCTGAAGGAAGCATACTCGAAAGAATACTTGTCCAAACTCACTCAAGTGCTCCTTTTCAGTTCGCCTATCGCAGTTCAAGGGCCGCTTTGGATGCATTAGCCTGTCTTGTGCACTCCGTGCTTTCGTCAGGCGATAGTAAAAACAAACCCACATGGATCTGCTTCCCAGATTACAGCAATGCTTTCGGTTGTGTAAATCGCGAGCTGTTGTCACACGATCTGCTAGTTACCGGAGTTCAACCTGCATTACAGACTACTTCGCCAATCGTACGCAGTTTACCAAGATTAAGGGAGAAAACTCTTCCTTACTCATCACAAATCCAGGTGTTTTTCAGAGAGCTAATTTGTCCCCATTCCTATTTTCCACCTACACTGACTCCATTTCCGCTCCAAAGGAAGCCATCCTACTAAAGTATGTTGATGAGATGATCCTTGGTGTACACAATCACACCACAGATTCACCGGTCAACTTGCAATGCTTCTTGGACAACCTGACTACCTTGTCAACTCTCACTGTCTTTCATGCAACGCATTAAAATGCAACGATGTTATCTTCTCGCTAACCAAGGAAAACTATTATCAACAGCTCCTGATGCACACTCTACATTTTAGTATGGACATTGTTAGTCTAAACTCCTGTACAGTAGTGAAATATCTCGAAATCACACTAAGCCGGGATCTCCAGTGGTCGCACCACGTGAATAAAACATTCATTTAAGTCAGGAGACTAACATTATACGTCTCCCAACTTACGTCATCATCAGTGCCTCGTTACTTGATTCTACGGTTTGTCACCGCTTGTGTAATATCGCACTGGACGTATTGTGCACCTATGATATTTTTTGTACTCTTAAACGGGCAACTCAAAGTGATCAACAGGTCGCTGAAGCATCTTGCTTGATGCAGCGGAATTTCCATGCTAGTGTCTATTGGCATTGTGTCCAAGCATGTTCGCTCCTGTGACAACTGGTGTCCAAAATATTCACTGATGCCAGTCAACTTATCTGTTGAACAATAAACATTAATTTTCACGGGATAAAAGCAATTGCTTGACACGTCCCGTAGGATGGTTGCGGTGAATACGATGAAATCAAAATATATCTGGGTCATCTACCGAGCGTCTGCCGAGATGAAAACTTTGATAATTAACGTCAGTGTAAAAGTAAAATAAATTATCGAGCGTAAACGTTCAAAAAGACACTGGGGTGCAGTGATCGTTGAGGTAAGGAGTGAGAAAAGTAAAAGGTGGTTGCTCACTTAGGTCCGTTTGATACATCAATCCTGTTGAAAAGCATGCTTGGCGTAATACACAATATAGGAGTTTAGGTAACCAAATGTTGGGAGCTAAGAGCAACATCTAGTTGTTTTTTGAAAACGTCCAAGGTAGGAGAGGATACAACTGAGTCTGGGAGTGCGTTCCAGGGTTGGCAAACCCGAAGGGAAAAATAATTCCGTCGGCACTCTAGTCGGTTATATTGTTCCTTCAATTTTAACCGGTTACCCCTGAGCTGCGCGTTGTGGCTAAGCTTCAGCAAATGGTGGCATACTTGATTGGGGTCACTCAGTATCTGATACGCTAATATGAGATCGCCGCGCAGCCGTCGATATCGCCCGCTGAAAATTCCCAGCAACTTCAGCCTTCGGTGGTAAGAGTGATAGCGCAGACCCTGCACATTCTTTGTTGCTCTCCGTTGTGGTGTCTCTATCGCTTCTAGGTCACGCTTCAACCAAGGTTGCCAAGCTTGGATAGCGTATTCAACATGCGGGCGCACGTAGGAATTGTGCATCATTGGGAAGATTGATGGGTCAAATCTCCCGAATGCTCTTCGCAGCATGCCGACATGCTGGTTGCCTCTTTTCGCAGCTACCTCAGCCTGTTTTGAACAGTTGAGGTCGCTCTGTACGATCACACCAAGATCACGTTCCTGGGAGCTATTCTGCAGTCCGTTGGTCCCAAGTGAATAGGTGTAGTTATGACTATGGCGTAATTGTACGACGCGACATTTGTCTACATTGAACGGTAGGGCGTTTTGAACTGACCAGTTCGACACTGTGTTAAAATCGCACTGGAGCCGTTCGTGGTCGTCCGGTGTTCTGATCCTTCTTCATTTCTTGATATCATCAACGAAAAATAGGAAATCGGAAGTAATTGATCTCGCCAAATCGTTAATGAACACCAAGTATAGACGAGGTCCAAGCACCGAGCCTTGTGGTACCCCACGCGCCACATCGATTGCATGAGAAAATGATTCTCGGATTCTCACCACTAGCCGTCGTTCATGTAGAAAATTACTAATCCAACTCAGGATTGGGTCGCCACTGCCGTAATTCCGAAGCTTCTGAAGGAGAATTCGATGGTCTAAGCGATCAAACGCTTTTGAAAAGTCCAGGTAGATGACGTCGCCTTCTATTCCATCATCAACAGCTTCAGTCCAGCTATTATGTGCAATTAATAGGTTAGTATTACACGAATGCTTTTGACGAAAGCCATGTCGCTCTGGAGCTATTAAATTGTGGCTTCCCAGGTATTGCATCAGCGCATCTACGATGATTGATTCCATCACTTTGGATAGTATAGGAAGTAGTGTTATTGGACGGTAGTTGGTAGGGTCAGTGCGGCTACTTCCTTTATGGATAGGAGTGATGACTCCTCGATTCCATACTGGTGGAATACGGTTCTCCTCTAGACATCGCTGGTAGAAAACTGCCAGTGGTTCTGCTAGATCACTAGCTACCGCCTGTAGATCCTTTGGTCAAATGTTGTCGGCTCCGGGAAAACTGTGGATACGCAAGGATATCAACTTCTTTAGCACAGTTTCCGCAGTGAAGGTGATGTCTTCTAAACCAGATGGTGGAGTATTAGAAATGAGGAGGATGTTTGGGCTCGTTACCTGCTAGAAAGTTTGGGAGTAATGAAGCCGTAGGAGATCAGCTGCTTCCATTACTGATCGCGTGCACCCATCAGCCGTGACTAGCGATGGAACCCCTCGCTTTACCTTCCGAAGGCCGTTAACATGTCTGTATAGGAGTTTGCGGTTAGTGCAGAATCGCTTCGTTAACTTCTGCTGATGAGTGAGCTTGTCTTCGCGGATCAGTTTCACACAGAAGTTACGATGTGTCACGTATGCAGTCCAGGTTTCGGCATTCGAGCAGTCCTAGTGATCTCCCCATGCCAAATCCCCCCGGGACACATTTACGTGTTCTGCTGCTCAGAAATGACCTACGCTTGTTTTTGGGTTGGAAGGACTTCTGTTTTGATGCGTGCGCAACAGGTGTGCTAAACGTCCTTGTAAATGTTTCCCAGGCAACATCTGGGGGGCATTCGGTTAAGAAAGTCCAAGATATATCCTTAACACATTATAGTGCGTGACAGCGTGCACCTTATCCTCCTCCTTTTCAGGGTACTCCCCATAGCATATATAATCAAAGAGTAGAGTGACATGATCACTCCGACCCAGTGGTGTGCTTGTAACTATCCCATCAACCATGAGTACTTCTTTAGTGATCACATAATCCAGTAGCGAAATCTGGTGGGAGAGGTTACGTGGTTGTACAGAGGGTGGCTAGCAATTAGCTCTTGCAAGCAGGCTTTTAACTGCGTACCGTCGGTTTCCGGCGTTTCTATGTCGTGTATGTTAATGTCTCCCGCGATAGGAATGTGGGTGTAGCTTGTTCAAAGCAAACTGAAAAACGTGGTTCAGTTTAGAGTCCATTTCCGAGGTTGAGTTTGGTGGGCGATAAATCACGGCTAGTAGACATGTGTCCTTGTTCCGCAACCATAGGCGGCACCAAAGCGAATCGGAGCTCGGATTTCCGGGTGATCGATAACTTCACATCGGAGATTTGTATTATAGTAAAGAATCACACCGCCACCCCATCCGGTTCTGTCGGTCCGAAGCAGCGACACACCGGCTAAATTGATCTCAGAACAGATTATCTCGGGGTTTAACCATGTCTCTGTAATCATGACGAGGTCCCGCGGTTGTGAGGCATGGAGTTCTCTAAGTTCGGCCAACTTGCTTAGAAGGCCTTGGGCGTTTGTGTACATGCATGATTGGGATTTTGTTGTTAGGAGTTCATTGATAGATGTCAAGTTTGTGTTAGTTTTTAAGCCGGCCGTTGGGTTGCCGGCCATTAATCGTCTTTTGGTTTGTGTATTCCAGTCGTCTTGCATGGCGTTATTGAGCGTTCCTGAACAGATGTTTCACTCGTGCTGTGCTCGGTCCTCCTATGTGCCGTGGGCGCTGTTGTGTCGGTCTCTCCGCAGGACTGTGCAAATAAAGAATTTGTTGCGTTTGCAAGTTCCATCGAATTGATTCCGACTTTTGGCCGTTCGCCTGCTGCCTTTAGCCGGATCTCTGTTGGCAACCTAGCTCGTAATTTTAACCAGCTGTCCAACAGAACTTGCGTCATTCTCTCGGAGTGTAGTATTACTTTCATTAGCCTTGGACCGCAGCCCTTGTAGTTAGGTGATGACGGAATTCTTGTCAGGGATTTGGCAATAACATTGTCAACAGTGAGTGGTTTGCGGATGTAGCACCACTGCTCTCGGTCATGTGTTTGTGCATCGTGATCAGAAGGATGCAGAAGCTCAGGAACGCCATGAACAAATATTGTTTTCTTGCTATCCCTATTAGCACTGCCGCGTTACTCAACTGCTTCTTTGGGGCGATCTTTCTAAGGTAGATCAGGTAATATGCTCACTCCGCTCGGTGAGTTGCGAAGACGAACTGCTGAGAGCAGGACAGCCTCTGTCTCATCTGCTGAGTCTAGTGTTACGCGAAGAATTCGAGGTTCACCAGAGTGCACTGAGGTCGGGTGACGCGCTACGCGTTGCAGCATTGCAGGCTCAACCCGAATGTCAATCGCCTCGCAGATGGAACTCCACTGGTTGCGATCGTCTTGCAACTTGCCTTTTATTGTGCCAGATTTGGATTCGGGAACATTGGTGCAGCGTGGTTTTGTCTATCGAGTGTTGGCTTTATACTTGTTGCCGGCAATTCGGGTTGTTTAGAGGGCACCACTGGAGTTGACGGTGAAAGCTGCTTTGCGCCACGCGTGCTCGGTACTGAAGATGGACCTATGTGTGTCCCTCCCGGTGTGTTTGTCGAGGCAATCGATGCGTACGTTACCTGCTTGTTATCTGCACCGGATTTCCTACTGCTCTGAGCTGTCGGTGTCATGGCTGAATCTCCAAGTGAAGCGTCTTTGGTTGGAGAAGTGGAAGCAGGCATGTTTGAGGCTTGTTCACTTATGGGAGTGAGGTGACCCAGTGGATTTAGAGTCACAGATGCTGCAGTGCGGTTGGAGCGTCTAGCTCCTTTCTTCGGTTTAGACTCAGAGCTTACTTTGGCTGGGTGAGCTATTATCGTGGCCATATTTACGTCCGAGGGAGCGATCTTAGTATTTACAAAATGCGCGATTATTTCAGTCATCCTTTCGCATTTTTTCATGAGCAAAGATAAACAGTTGACAATTGGAATGACTTGACATGTTGGGCAAAACCAGATTGTGTCAGCAACTTGGTTTGTCTGTCTCACTTCTTGGACGGATTTGCCTGCACATTGCGGACAGTACGATCTAATGCAGCTAGAACAGGTAACACTGATCTTAAGCACTTAACTGCAATAGTCTGCTCAACGTAGGCGACGTTGAACCATTGGAATGCTAGTCGTCCTCCTATAGTTTACAGCAAAGCCTATCTAAGTGCTCACCTTGATGAGTGTTCTTTGCGCTAGGGGTGACGCACGAATAGGTCAGAACACGCACACGAATTGAGAGTTGTTCAACCGCACCAAGGTCAGGCGGAGAGGCAGTTGGAGGTCGCAACGCGAAGACTGTCGGATTCAACGATCAATAGACTCGCAGTTGAACACACACACACACACACAAAGCGGCAGCGTGTGTTAATCGGCCTGCCTTAAGCGACGATGCAGGTGGAGCGCTGATAAGCATCCTTAGAGCTGCTCAGCTGATGAGCGGAGCAAAAAGGCTGTAACTTTGTTATGCTGCAACTTGCAGGGATGGTTGCCGCGTAGTTTGGGAGCCCTCAGCTTCTTGTTCCGAATGAGACCAAAATCTTTTCCGAAAAACCGGTTTGATGTAGTTACACAAGTGGAATTCGGCAAAGAATATGCCGAAAACTGGGAGCTGGAGCAAGAGTGTAATCCACACAAGTTAGATCCAGGAGTTGTGGAGCACTGAGTAGAGCTCGTCGAACTGGTTCGAACGAGCGCACGCACAATATTTTGTGGGGAGAATTAGAGTGGCCACAGAGGGCAAAGCGAGAGCGGAGTTAAAGTGCGGCTGCACGAGAACTTGCCTATTTGGCTAATCCCAAATTACTGTCTGTTATGCACAATTTCTTTGCTGACCAATTTTGAATTGTTTTTTCTTGGCTTATTCTCCCTTACATGCGACACAACATGCGTCTGCTCTGTAAGTTGTCGTGCTAACGTTTACTGCTTTCTCATTTCATCCTTCCACGTCTTTTGTAGCTCATCGAATATAGTCCGCGGTGTATGACTTCAATTACCTTCTGATATCCGCTCTTGTTTACTCGCATCTTCTCGGACTAGCACTTACTAGTCCTACAGTATACGTCACTGTTTGTGAATGTGGGTGTATCTGGAGGCGGTTTCTTGAAAAGCATTTTATTCGGTAGAGTTTATTCTTTAGGTCACCCACATTACTCATTAACTGAAAAAGTTTGAAATGGAAAGTCATGGGGAGCGCCGTTCCGGTAGGAAAGGAATGAACATCCGGATGATCGTAATAAAGAAATTAGCTTTGTGACCATGTTCAAAATCCACCGTTCTTCCTGTGGTAGTTACTGGCTGTTGTCCGTCGCAGCCTGTCGATTTTTAGTAGCTCTGCTGTTGCGCAACTCCCTTTGAGCACCTGATAAAAAGCAGTAACACTGTGCGTCCTTTAGCTGAACAGAGAACCTCGGCAATAGATATCAGTTGTCTGCGGAATCATCGTGAATAGCGTACAGGCAATGAATAGATCACTTTGAAATCGTTCTCTGATGCTGCATGGCCATATTCAAGGAAGTGTGACGGAATCGAGCTGTTAGAAGACTTCGTTGCACCTCTGTTGTACCACTTTGGTATACGCTCGCGGACCCCCTGGGATAAAGGCCTCGACATGTGACCGATTTCTGCACCTAATCCATTATGTAAACGTAAGGCTCTTCATTCACAATTCGACTTCTGGTTTTGTTTATGAGCAATGAAATGGGAGTATTTGATCTGCTAATGGTTAACATACTCCGTGATACGCGCAGACTTCTGAATGAGTACCTGAAGTTCATTGATCGGTTGGAAGAGACCAATGTTGAACTGAATTTCCTCAACGAATGTTTACAGTCATACCGTTATCCCAAACACTTTGGAAAGAAATATGACAATTCGGCCTCCATCCCAGTGTAAAATCTTTGAGGAGACACAGTTATATCAATACCGTTCGCGTGAAACTGTCGGAAATAGAGAGATTTGTCTCGCAACGGATGCCTGCAGTTACAGGTATTCCTGATGAATTAAGAAAGCCTTTTTAGGATTGCTTGAAGATGGTTATGTTAAAAATGGGTGTGAGAAAAGAAAAGAAGATACTTAGCTCGTTGTGCTATCAGGTACCACAAGTAACCTTCTCGGTGAACCGTGAACGGTATATGGTTAACCTCACTAATGTCATATTCAACCCATCACAGCTAAGTGTTATCCTTAGACCCCAACAGTTTTATCCCATGTAGAAGAACTAAACAGGCGGCTTTAGCAGTGCACTTTGAGAGCCTAATGGCTAAAATGCGAGACTTAGTTCCAACTTCGTCTAGTAATGTCGGGACTTTGATATCTACTCTAGTGTATAGGTAACGGTAGGCTCTGCAGAAACCCACTCAACCAGAGAGTCGACGTGACTTTCTCCCAGTGCTCTGCGACGAACTCCCCCGTGCTGTCCCACCGTTTCCGTCGATTCGTACGCCCGGATCCAGTTGCGGCAAGATTTCACGTTCACTTTCAGTATGCAAGCGACCTGATTCCAATCGTCCCCTTCCTCATACGCTTTCAGTACGACGTTCTTCACCTCCCTCGAGTGCCGAACATACGAGCCAACCATTGCGTTTAGGTGAACTGTACATTCAAAAGCATACGGCAAACTTATTTGGCTGTGGCTCGTTATACCAAACCAATCGTCATTCAAATCCTTACTCTCGTTCTAATTGGTGGGAATCGCTTCCTAGGACAGCGAAAGCAAGGCCAACCTGATGTATCGGCCAGAGACACTGTCCCTGGTAGTAGCTGAAGCGTCCCACACACACCCCTATGACTTAGTGCGTCTGAGGTCCAATTGGCTGAAGGCGACGGGCTATACACGCACACCTGCACAAGTGAGTGGGGTACGCACGGAACAAATTAATTGAGTAGACTCATGTTGAATGCCCCCTCAGATTATTCCTGTTGCCCAAGTGGACAACTTGTCCGGGAAATGGTATAGATTGAGATTGCGCGTCGCAATCCAATCACACATTATGTAGTCCAACTTGACCCACCAATCACAGTCATGTGTTTTTGAATGCACAGCGGCGGTCGCTTGCGATCGATAACGACAGCCTCCAATAGCCTAAGCATGTGAGGCCGTCGATCGCTTAGTAGGACAGTGAATGACTCGTCAAGGTTGACTCGGTTCCCGGTGGTAACTGTTTTGCGAATGCCGAGGCAGCTCGGCTTCCCGATTCAAACGATTCCGTCGTTACGGACATCATTGGGCTGCGTAACCAGTTGGGGATGTGTTTACTGACTCTGATACCTAGACTTGGATTAGTGCGCAAGATTGAGTTATGTGTGGTACGTTTACACCCAGCTTCTGTCACTTCGCGTATCCCAGAAACCCAACATGGTCCTCAATTTCTTTTGTGAATGTTGCTCTCGCAATTACATTCCTCTGTTTCACTGTTGAATGGTTCCAGCGGTGAAACACAACTGTAACTCAAAACATTCCATATTGCCTGAAAAGCGGAAAGAATATATCTTTTTGACCACCGAACCGCTTTTTATCCGCAGCACGTTGCTGGTGTTCGCATGTCACTAAACAGTGGTAAGCATGTTAACACACACGACCGCAATCGTTTTCAAACGGTCCTTGAAGTGATTGCCCCCGTTAGTCAACATAATGAAAAGTCGAACAGTCGGTTGGAAGTGTTGAAGGTACTAAGTAATTCTTGTTATTATATGTGGCCATTTCCACTAATTGTTTGTGCATACAATGAAAGCATCTCAAGCCAAGTCAAAAACTGCTTCATACACCTTTGCTTTTTGAGTCAACTAACTCCAGAGTTGACATGCCGATTCTGGATATAAGACACGGATACAAAGTTTCGGGAACATTACCATGCAGAATCAGAACGCTGTTCTGGCAAATCATGCCGTACGCGTTGCCTGCATTTCAAACATAACTAAAATGAATTAGCCACATGCTGAGAACATTTCACCTTAGTCGCTCAATACCATTCATTTTCTGCCGTCTTTAGCATGCACATTGTTTTTATGCTACACTCTTTTCAATTACCTTTAAGAAAAGCGGTAAAACACCGCTGATGGAGATTTGTGCTTCCGGTGGTGTTAACGCTCTGCGTCATGCAGTGAATATGGGTGGAAACTTGAATATCGTGGACTGCATGGGACGGACCGTCGTGCATGAAGCCGCTCGTAACGGACAACTCCACGTGCTAGTGGCACTGTCCGGGTTCGGAATCCCCTTTGACGTGGTAGGTTGAAATACAAGTATTTTACCTACGGCCTATTAACAGTGTTCGGAAATCTGCGGTTCTGTTACAAAACGCGCAAATGTACTTCAGTGAGATCCGTTTGGGTTCTTCCTTATTATTTGTAAGAGATTCTTGGTGCTACACATTCATGGGATAGTGGATTACGTTGGGCTTTGTCAAATCATGTTGATCCAAGTGTGGGCTGGTTCGTTCACCTCGCCGTGAACTCTTTTTGTTCGGAGCATCGCGAGTATTCATTCCAGCAATGACAATAACAAGTGCAGTTGGCCAGAATTGGTCCCGCTGGCATTGAACATTGAGGATCTCGTCGCTTTTGTCAATTTCAAAGGCTCTAAAGATGCCCAGATAAGGACAAATGTGCCAAAGAACTCTATAGTATCTGTTTACATTCAAAGCATACGTATATAATATATATATTGTTGATGAAATGAAAGATTTGAACCTGATGATGCAATCTTCTGTCAAACTGTGAACCTTGCGACAGATGTGAGCTGTCATACTGATTTTGGATATTATCCGTTGAATCCACCTATCTCGGTTAACGCCTTACTGAGACCTTGCTGTACAATACAGATTGCTTCTGTCACCGCTCTCCATAAGCTTACTCTGTAGGATCAAAAGTAAACGGACAACGACGAGGGGTCTCTTCGTTCAGTTCAAGGCACTCAAACTGTGCGTTCACTATGGAGGACAGGTGCTACGGTATCCATCATAATTTGTAGGCACGGGCAACTATTCGTATGATGGAAATTTTGATTCTACCTGGCCGGATATACGATTGCGCACGATTCGAGATACTCGTTAGCTTTCGTCGCATCAGCTTGAGTCGCTTTTACTTCAAGCGAATTTCTAAACATGGACTTCGAGAAACAGCGTGTTTGCTACACACTAATCGAATCTAGTCTGACAGTTCGTTTTTGTCCCTCATATATTCCATCGGCAACCGTTTGGTCTGCATTTTGTGACTCTTAATTCGAAGTGTAATGGCCTTCACAACCCTATGTGTACTGTGATTTGGGATGAACATTGCTTTGTTTTAGTTTGCCTACTCTTGAGCAGCACAACTTAATTAATACGAGTTATAGCCGAAATCCTTAGACTCTGAGGTGATCTAGTGCCAGTGCGGTACAAAATATTGATACGGTGTCATGCATTTGAACCCTGGCTATTGCTAGTGGAACATAGCTTTCATACATGACCAGTTAGCTTGCGTTGCCATTCGCCAATTGAGTGCAAAACCTGATGTATACACCCTGATTATACTCTCATCACTTTGCTTCAAGGAGGCCTACTTAATCCTCATAGCGTTTTGTGCCGAAGGTTGCGTTTAGCGTTAGATCTGTATTCGTATTTTGATCTACTTGTTGTACAGCTCATGTTATTTCGCAACGGTGCTGTAACACTAGTCTGTCTATAGTGACGTTGCGTTGCAGCGCGGAGGAATTTACCGGCCCAGTAGTATACAGGCGGATTTATTCACAGCACTGGGTCACTCGGGACCCGAGCGTACGAATCAGAGAAAATGTCACTGCTCTATTAAGGTCGTCATTCTCCTGTCTTTCTGTGTGGACACACATGTACTGCTGCACTTTTAAGGAGCTAAAGGAGGCCATCCAGGACCTCAAAAGCATGCAAGCGGCCGGTGAACAAGCTCTCCGGTTAGTGGGTTTTCATGTGGTCAGCCGGCGGTCCCTTTCCGCCCTACCAGTGCCTGTACTGGTAGCGCACGACCCGAATCTGGACCTAACGAATACTTTCAAATAGTGCTAAGCAATGTGCGCAGCCTAAGGCATAAGGTGTACGAGTTAGGTCTGCGTGTAGATGGGTCTCATCCCGATATACTCGCATTCACTGAAACGCGGCTGTCTCAGGACATCACGGATGGTGAAGTACATCCATCTGGCTACGCGCCATGTAGATGCGATCGCTCCGTTGGCCGTTGCTCTTTACGTGAGCTGTAAACTTGACGTTTTGAAGACTTGCTTATTTCGGTCGACAGACAAAACTGTCGAAGCTCTGTCGGCTGTGAGTAACACATGCTCGGCTCAGGTTACAGTTGTAATTGTGTATAGAAGCCCTGGGAGCGTATCCAAAGAGCTACTTGACTTTATTCGCTTCCATTCCGCAAACAGGTGTTTGATGATGGACGACTTCAACCTCCTGGAGGTTTGCTGGGCAGATTTTTCTTGCAGCTAGGGGTCAGGCGCATTCAACGCTGATCTACTTGAGCTTACGATCCAAGTACCGTAGCATCAGTTCCTTGACCTCCCCACTAGGTACATGGACGCCCAGATACCGTCTATCTTAAACCTTGTGTTTACTAAGTCACTCGATTTTGTTGGTGACATTACTTACGGACCTCCGCCGGGTTCCAGTGATCATGTTTCTTTGCTCTTCAGTTGTACTCTGTCTAGACGCTACCAGAGTACCGTTGAGTCACGCAGACTACCAATCAGTAAGAGCCAAGACTTCGGGTTTCCATCGTGAGATCTCAGGCGATGATGCTATCCAGATTGCCTAGGATAGATTTAAGTCCTACCTCACAGAGGTCTCTGCTCTCTTCATCCCAGTCACAAGGAGAAAGAAGGCACCAGCACAGCCGGCCTGGATTCCACATTTGCTCACAAAGCAGTCTAAATGTTGGCGGACTTATTGAGATGCTCCATCCACCGATACTTATGACAGGTACCGTAAGGCTAGAAATAGGTGTAAGCAACACCTAAGGAATGCTCGGCTCAATTTCGAGGAAGGTTTAACAGCCGAAGCTTCAGGGAATCGAAAAAGATTCTTCGCGCATGTCAAAAGGCGCTGCGGTTCGAGCACGTCAATTCCAATATTGATGCGTAATGACGGTACTCATACTCATACGGACAATGACAAGGCCTGCGTACGTAGGCAATATGCAACAGCATTTGTAAGAGAAACCTCTTTGACAGGCGTTGAGCTGGTTTGCAGGATCCCAGAGGGTTCAAGTCTGTCTGAAATTATTGTAGCGGAGACGGAAGTTTCTTAGGCTATTTCAAGAGCTGAACCCTTCTGGGCCTGATTTAATTCACCCGAAACTGTTGCATGAGTTGGCTGCTAAATTAAATGGACCGCTCGCTATCGTGTTTCAGAAATCGCTTGACAGCCGTACATTAGCTTCCGAATGGAAGGAACCTGTCATCTGTCCCATCACCAAAAATGGGGACAGGAGTCTGCCTGCAAATTACAGGCCAGTTAGTCTGACCAGTGTGGTGGTCAAACTCCTCGAGAAACTGGTGATTCATTGGAGAGTCATCTGAGTAGCATTAGTCTACTTAGCAATGTACAACAAGGATTCCGGATGGAATTTTCGTGTCTGACGAATCTATTGGTGACTCGTGAAAGTTGGGCGGATGCAGTGGATAACGGCCACGCACTGGACGTGCTTTCCATCGACTTTTCGAAGGAATTTGAGAAAGTACCCCATTTGAGGCTCGCGCAAAAGGTGACCTTTTGCGGGGTATCTGACTACGCCCTTCATTGGGTGACTGTCTTCTTAGATAGTGGAGAATAGTGTGTACGGGTAGGCCGTGGCCTATCGTTTAGGCAATCTATCCTCAGTGGCATGCCGCAGAGCTCGGTCTTTAGACCGCTGCTGTTCTCTATCTATGTAAATGACCTACTCGCGGAGCTTGAGGTACTATCGCTGCTATTTTTTCATGACGTGAAACTGTGGAATATTGTCGATGTTCCTGGGGGTTCCGAAAATATTCAGACAGCCTTGGATAAGTTTTCGGACTCGTCTAATTTATGGTTACTGCTATAAATCAGGCAAAGTGCCCGTTCTTCGAATTGGAGGAAGTTGTCCTCCTGCGAATTACTTAGTCAGTGGGGTCGCACTTCCCCGTGAATCTAGCCAGGTCAATCTAGGCGTCGTACACTCTTCGACTTTACATTCCGGCGACAACTGGAAGAAGGCATTTTGTGGTTAATACGCCGTTCTTTCGGAATCTTGACGGGCGGCATCTGTGCAAGACTATTCTCGGCTTTCGTTTAGCCTCATCTGGAATACTGCGTTCAGGCTTGTCTGACCTGCCACATCCGGGACAAAATGGAGCTAGAGTGGGTTTTAGGGTGAGTAATAGGTTAGTCGAGGGATTACGGGGACAGACGTACCCCGAGCGTCTAAATAGTTTGGTAATGCATTCAATGCACTACCGAAAGCTTAGAGGAGACCTAATCCTAACCTACCGTATCTTAACTGGGAAGGTTGGTCCAGATTTATCTTGGCTAATCAGTCCCGATAGATTGCCTGTTCTACGCGCTCATACATGAAGCTGGAAAAATCGCGGTCCGATCGGATTAGGGCGGAAATCCGGCTGTCACGCCGAGTCATCGAGCGCAGGAACATGCTTACAGAAATTTTCATCAGGGAATCTACGGTTAAAGGGTTTGAGAGGAAACTTGACGCTCTTGTGTGTTAACACGAAACCTTTCCCTTTACCTGAGTAACTCGCAGCTTCATACTTTGATTTTCTTTTCTTTAGTTTACTTCATACATTGGTATTATCATCTTTGGCTTGGGCAACCGGGTAGTATCACGCCCTCTTGCAAAACCATGGACTGTATTACAACTTGCTCATCAGCTGCTGTTTCTGCTAGTCACTTTCACGCGAATTCATCACACGCCAATTGTTTGTTTGCTAACAATCCTCACTTTCCGTTACCCGATTCATGTGTTCAACAATCTGGCTGCGATTCCGGTTGCTCCGCAGATCAAGGAGTTCAACCTATGGCTCTCCTTCGTCACCGATCCTCGTTCCGTCTGGCGTGCTTCAACGTTCGGACACTCATGCAGATTGGACAGCAAGCCGGTCTAGCGCGCACCCTAGATTCCCTAGACATTGATGTCTGCTGCCTTTCAGAAACCCGATTGCAAGATCCCAGCACTGTGCTTACATTGACATCCCCCACTGACCACGAAGCCAGATACACCTGCGTCTTACTGGAGATACAGAAGCAGCCTCAGCGGGTCTGGCTGGTGTAGGCATAGCACTAAGTGACAAGGCCGAGGTGGCACTACTGGACTGGTTCCCTATTAACAACCGACTATGTGCAGTTCGGGTTCGGGGTTCATGTAGAATCAACATGCCCCGCGAAGAGAGACGCAACTTGTTTGTGATCTCCGTGTACGCTCCAACTGACTGCAGTGGCGATTCGGTCAAGGACGAATTCTACCGGGATCTACAACAGATCTTGACTAATGCTAAAAAGTCGGATGTCGTTATCCTTGCTGGAGGTTTTAATGCACGGGTTGGCCGCCTGTTACCATACGTACGCCACCTTGGTAGTCACTCGCTGGATGAGAACCGCTCTGATAACGGAGAGAGACTTCTCACATTGTGCGAAGACAACCGTCTGTTTCTTTCGAGCACTAACTTCAGGCGTACGAAGAAGCGTTCCGCAACGTGGCGTCCCCCTTCTTCAACACAACCGTGGTCTTAAATCAATCACATTGCAATTAGCTTCAGATGGCGCGGCAGCGTACTGGACTGCATGTCCTTTTGGTCCACCTTCGTTGACTCAGATCATGCTCTGGTCTGCGCGAAAATCTGTATGGGCTTTGAAGGATCCCGAAACACGAAGCACCGCAAGATTGATGTAAACAGATTAACTGATTCCTCTGTCCAGGCGAGCTATCAGCCTTCACTGGCAAATGCACTCAGTTGCAATGCACTGCAAGAAATGGAACAACACTGGACTTGTATACGGAAAGCGATGACCATTTCCAGGCAGTCATTCTGCGGCCTAACTCGAAGCCCCTTGAAGGTTTGGATCTTTGCTCGTTCTCTGGAGCTGTTCGAACACCGCAATGATATCCCCGCGAAATCAGATTGCAATAAGCGGCGCCGTTCTGCCAACCGGCTGCTCAAGCAAAGCCTACGCGAGGATCGCGAGGCACGGTGGTCTGAGCGTGCTTTAGAGATGGAGACCGCTGCCCTCTCTGGCAACACTCGCAGGCTTTTCCAACTCATTCGATCCACGGGCCTCAGGAAGCCTGGTGTCAGTGAGGTCATTTGTGAGGTGGATGCGTCTCGGATCACCAACCAACAGAGGTGTATGGACCGCTGGGCGGAGCACTTTCACTCACAGTTCAACTGGCCTCCACCATCCATCAGCACATGCAGTACACTTTGTTGTCCACCCTGGCTCGTCCCACTGAATCCACCCAGCGAAGCGGAAGTCTGCCTCGAGGTTCGACGCTTGAAGCGGTTCAAGGCTGCCGGCTTAGACGGACTTCCTCCGGAACTATTCAAGCACGGCGGTGTGGCGACCATTAACCAGCTGACCTCGCTGTTCACAAAAATTTGGCATGAAGAGAAAGTGCCTTCCTCTTGGAGTGAATCAGTTATTGTCCCGATTTTCAAGAAAGGCGCTCGCACTTCATGTGGAAATCATCGCGGGATTAGTCTTATTTCAGTTGCCTGTATGCTATTGGCATCCATTCTGCTTCGCAGGCTATCCCCAGTACGTGAATCATACTACCATAAGGAACAAGTTGGTTTCTGTCCTGGCCGCGGATGCGTGGATCAAATATTCACGCTCCGCCAGCTCCTCGAACATCTCCACATTTATCACAGGCCCACTATCATTGCATTCCTAGACATACGTGCCGCTTTTGACTCCGTTGGTCGACCTGCTTTATGGCGTTGCTTACTAAAGAACGGGGTGCCAGAGAAATATACCGCCATCTTACGAGCACTTTACCTTCATACATCCGGCAGAGTGACAGTCTATGGCAAGTTTTCCTCGCAATTCGCTGTCAACAGCGGTGTGCGACAGGGCTGCCCCATGTCCCCATTCCTCTTCAACTTTGCAATCGAAGACGTTCTGTCGAATGCTCTAGAAAGTTTCCAACACTTTGGCTTAGCGCTTCTACCAAGTGAGCGCGCGACTGTCTTAGATTATGCTGATGATATCGCCTTACTTGGTGCCGATTCTCAGAGTATGCAACTCATTCTGGATCATTTGGTGGTTGAAGCATCTAAGTATGGCATGAGCTTCGCCCCATAGAAGTGTCAAGTACTGCCCAAGGATTGGCTTTCACCTGCTCCCGTACTCACTCTCCAAAGTGCACAACTTGATCAGGTATATAGTTTCATCTACCTTGGGAGCTGTGTTTCTGCTGACGGCACTATCAACAAAGAAGTTTCTCTTCGTATCGCTAAAGCTCGATCAGCATTTGTCAATCTGAGGCACTTGTGGCATCGTCGCGACGTCTCATTCTCACTAAAGGGCTGCGTTTACAGCGCATCAGTTCGCTCAGTATTGTTGTATGGGTGCGAGTCCTGGCCGATTCGCGTGAAAGACATGCGTCGTCTTTCTGCCTTCGATAACGGTTGCTTAAGGAGGATCGCTCGTGTCTGGTGGCATCATCGAATTAATAGTAATGACGTTCGACGTCGCATCTTGGGGAATGTGAGTATTCCCTTCAACAAACTGGTTTTGTTGCACCAGTTGAGATGGTTCGGTCACGTCCTACGCTTGGCACCTGAGCGTCTACCGCGTCGCGCTCTATTCGCTCGTCAAGGACCTGGCTGGAGGCGACCGCGTGGTGGTCAGCCGTCCACTTGGCGGCAGCACATGAAATCGCTGACGTCGTGTCTAGCCGCTGTAGGATCCGTACGTCTTCCAAGATGGGGACCCAAAGATGAGGAGTGCCAATGGCTTAGCACTCTTGAAGATATGGCCCGCAACCGGAATCTGTGGAAGAATTGTGTACAGTATTGTATTGATTCACATGTTTAATACTACAAACATTAAAATGACAAAAAAGAGAAAAATGGGCGTGTGAAAAACAAACTAAAAATGTTTTGTTCTACTTTTTGTCAAAATGTTCCATTCTTCCTGCGGCATATTAGTTGAAGTGTGTTTCTCACCTTCAACTAGCATGCCACGATGATTATGACGTGATGTATCTTGTGTATCTGCTGATCTCCATGGCTTTATGTTGGCTCTGTGTCTAGTTGATTGACTGTTGAGATTACAGCTTACATTATCCTCCTACTGTAAGTGAACTACCATATGCTGTACCCTCGATTTCTCTTCCTAAGGTTTGCTTACTTCATGTGACTGCTACAGCAGGGACTGCTAGGGCAGAAAAAGTGGTCATTAGCTGGTTGGCCAGGGTGCGATACGGGTGTTCCGTATTCGATCCATCAGGCACTCTGAGCACTTCATGAATTCCTGGCTCAACGATCCACTCAAGATGAGGCACTCACGGGATTCTCTTATCGTTCCAGTCCCACCCGAACTTAAACGTAAAGGAGTGTTCAACTCCCAGTCGCCAGATATCTCCCGAGTCGATTGAGCATGCCAATTTATGTGTACCTAGAGAAAACCATAAATAAACAATCTTTCATAACTGAGCGGAAAGATGAGTCCTCTCATTCTGCTGAGTGTAAACATTCCTTTGTCTTGATATACCTCTGTATCGCCCTCCACTGCCGTTTGTTTCAACCGAATGATGTCAGGTTTCACTTCTCAGTATGTCAGCTGGACTCCCCCCGCTTTGTACATTTTTAGTATGACGAAGAACTCTCCAACCCAATTCATCTGGCGGCAGCAAAAGACGAGAAGTGTTGCAAATTTTTAGCACAGCGAGGTAAGACTTATCAAAGATACAAGCAATGCTGCCCAAATGTTGTTATTGTGCTCCATCTTTGCGGTATCATCACTTATTCCTGTAAGTTGACAACAGGAGCGCTGCAGTTAACTAAGTGATTCTGTTCTGGGATCTTAGTGTGTTACCATGATTGGTACGAAGGTATTGCCATCTTTTGGGTTGCGCCATAGTAGGAACTGTCGTGGTTCCACTGTTAAGCGACGCAGAAAATTTTAGATCCAATGCAGGGTACACAAAATGTCCCGTCACAAAAACAGGCCCACTGATGTGGAAGGTTTCGGTGTCACTCTCTCCGTACGGTCGGAGAACTGTGTTGATGGACAAAAGTCCTCCGCAGGGAAACCATGAAGCAGCGGCTTATCATCTGTATCCATTAGGCACAAAGCTGAAGATGTGCTGGCTGACCGAGGTAGCGTCTCTTCGGCTTTCATGCTCTGCTCCGTGGTTAGAGGCTGACATAGCCTTGCCAAATATCTAGCAAGTTCATGGGTCGGGGAGCCTATACCGTCGACTATGGGCCGTACGGGGACTTCGGGTTTGTGAACTTTTGGCAAGCCATAAACCACGGAGGTAAAGTCGATTTCGGGTATAGACTGTACCACTTGCCTGCCCCTAATCGTCCTTCACAGTTCTTAAATAGTTAGCAACCTCCGTTTTACTCTTGTTCATTACTGACGCCACGGTCTTATCAACAACTACTCTATATTGGCCCGTCTCCAAATGTTTCCCATTTTTCTATGTATTCTGATCTATTCATTACAACCAAAATTTTTCCCTTGTCAGCCTAACAGGGCAAACGAGTACATTCGTGAAAATCTCTTATGGGTTCGCTCAAAAGATAGCAAGTCCCAAAATTAAGTCACATGGGTTGATGGTCAGCTTCGATGTCCCATCACTTTTCACAAATGTACCCAAAGAAGAGGCGCTATGAATAGCAAGACGTTGTCTAAATTAAGACATCACTCCGAGTGATGGACGAAACTAACGGTTAACAAGATAATCGAAGGTATGACTGTGTGTCTTAACATGTCCTACTTCCTTCTTCAGTCGAAGCTTTACAGTCAAGAACAAGCTCTCACCATGGGATTGCCAATATCCCCTGTACTGGCGAACCTGTATATGGAGGACTTCGAGAACAGCATGTTAACAAACCCTATTAACTCGCCAAAAGTTTGGTGGCGTTATGTAGACGACAATTTTGCACTTGTTAAACGGAATAAGAAGGACGAGTTGCTTCATCACTTACACTCCATTGATGAGAGAATACAGTTGACTATTGAGTTGAAATCTTGTAGCGGCACAATACCATTTCTTGACTATCTGGTTCTCAGGAATGGGGGAAATTTAAAGACGACAATATATCGCAAGCCAACGGATACTGACGGCGTACTCCATTACACTTCGGGTTATCCAAAAATGGTTTACGCTGGGATAGCCTCAGCGTTGTTCTACAGGGCATAAAACGTGTACATGATGGAGGAGGACAAAAAGGCTGAGCGGAAAGTGGCAATGAGTAAACTATTAGAAAGTGGTTACCCACGGCGGCTAGTCAAACGCCAATTGCATAAAGTGCTAAGCCTGCAGTCAATACCCACAACCGAGTGGATAGGGACGGTAAGAATTCCGTACAAGCAAGGCACCTCGGGGGCAATTCGATGGGTACTAAACAAGGTAGGTATACGAGTGATCTTTCAGCGAGCTCGAACGTTACGTTCGGCGCGGGTACACCTGAAGGACCCCATTCCCAAGGATAGGAGGAATAACTGTGTTTATAAAATTAAATGTAAGGACTGTGCACATGTGTACATAGGCCAAACAGCGAGAGAATTACGCACACGAATTTCGGAGCATAGGAGGCGCATTTCATGACCACCAAGAAACGAGTTTGAATACCAGACAATAGTAAGAGACTCGGCCGTGGTTGTGCATGCATTAGACACGGGTCACCAGATAGACTTGGAAAATGTACTGGTCATTGGGAGGGGTATACGATCAACCCTTCAGCGGTTGATTAGCGAGGCGGGGAAAATTGCCAAATCTGACGACTGCGTGAATAGCATGGAGGGAGTATAACTGCCTAATGCGTAGCGAGCGATCTTAAGCCAACCAGTCTGACGAGCATCGGTACGTGGATCAGATTGGAGAGTGGAAACCGACTCCCATTGTCGACACTGTGGGCTTAACCGTCAATGGCATGACGCACAAAGGAACACCTGGACTATTCCCACTGTGATTGAACCACCTGAGATGACATAACGAACTGTTACTGTAATGACACCATGGTTCAAGTCTCGGGTAACGCGGTTATCGCCCCTGTTCGCTATAAAATCCCACCCCAATTGCACACTGATTATCCTGGTCTGACGGAGCCCTTGTGTCAAGGGCGATAAGTTACCAAACTACTATATCAACCGATTGTTTCCAAACCTCTCTGATAGTTCAGTATCCTCAGAGTTCATAGACATCTGGTTTGACTTCATACGTTGGCTCTGATTTTAAGGGCCCGATGTTTGTAGCTTATGACATAAAGTCAAGTTAGCGTTCAAGAACACGAGAACATAAGTGAACAATTGTTTTCGATGATTCATCTTCAGACCATTACAATCATATCAAAGGGTAGACGGAAAAAGTAAAATCGCCCCGTTGGCTCAAATAACACTGTTCATTTGCGGTTCAGTGTGGGAGGCTAAAAGTCGACCTTTGACCTAACAAGTAGATTGCATAGTACCGAGCTTGATCTGTAGCAGTCGATCTCAGCATCGTTCGTTCTTTCTGGTCAGGGAAGCCGAAGGGCATAAAGAAGGTTGACGCAACCGAATGCAAATCGATTAAGCTGTCGCGAGTGCACGGAGGTTCAGACCTCTAAAGTGATGCTGGAGGACCCTGCAAATTATTCTGAAGACACGCTTTAGATCAACTTGGTGCCCGGTGTCGACAATATGGGCCAAAACGGCGCTGTTAATGGTCCCAGTTCCTCCTTGACGCAACCAGCGTGGATAGTGCTGCTTCACGCGTTTGGACAAGTGCCTTTCCATTCGACCGATTTAAGTGGCGCCACAAGCGCACTTGGACTGATACATAACCATAGACGAGGACAGCGTTGGCAGCATATCGTTACTGCTTGGACAAACAGGTGCTTCAGTAAGAAATGTGCACTTTGGCCTGGCTGCTGCCGCTGAAAGATGTTTGCTTAGGCGCTCAAAAGCGGCATCCCCTTTGAAGGGTAATCTCATAAATAGCTCCTTCGCCGTGGTTAAAACTTGTATGGGCTTGTGTATTTCTTCAAAATTCCTTGCAATAATTCTATCATGGTAGCCAGTCTCGCACAGCGTATTCTTTACAAAGACAGTTCATCATCTAGAGTGTCCTGTGAGCAAATTCTACGTGCTCTTGTGGTAAGGCAGCGGATTGATGATAGTGATGTTGATGTTCCAGCTGTACGCTGTAACGGTGCTTCGCTGCCGCGCGACCACCACTAGTCACGCACTGAGTATAAAGCGAGGACGCCGTCCCTACGAGGATTCGAACTGGGGACCTTATGGTTGCAAACCAGACGCGCGGACCACATGGCCACCGGCCGGGAGAAACTGAAAATTCGTGTACCGACCAATCCACTTATCTTTTCTGTCAATTTCGCTGGATGGAGATGTCTGGACACTTAGTTAACAAGAAATCAAGATACAGAAGCCGATTGCATGTTCCTGCTTCGTAGGTAAATGGCAGCGCTGCGTGGGCTCGGTTTACATATATATATATATATATATATATATATATATATATATATATATATGCAGCGGCTTACGAAAAGGTATGGAGCCATCAAAAACCATGGAACTCAAAGGATGGTACAGATATCGTTAAAAAATACACAACACAACACGGATGAGTCCATGGTTTCGTAAGAGGGCGAGGTACTACCGGGTTGCCCAAGCCGAAGTAGGGTGTTGACCTAGTGGACATCACCACTAGCCTTTGGCCGAATGGCCTGCCCGAAAGATAGCGGAGCGAATTCACGGAATCCCGCCCATTGGGAGCTGGTGACTGATTGTCTAGTTCATACACCTTTGTTTGTTTGCCAAACAGGGGTCCAATATTCCCCACAATTTCAGAATTAATTTGCTGGAATACAATGCTTCGCCAGTATGAAGCAAGGGTTAGTGACTTTATTTAGTGGCGAATCACATCTGTCAAATCAGTGTTATTAAACGGACATATGTGACATTTTAAAGAGATAGCTTGCCAGGGGAAAACCCACTACAGTCTGGAACACTGCCGCCGAACGATTTGCTGGAACCGAATAATCCCGAACCACCGTGCTGGCACCACGAGGAGGTTGTTCGGCAAGCCAGCTCGGTTTAACCGCTCGAGGACGTCATCTAGATTGATGCATTTATCCAGCATTACAAATATATCAGCCAGATAACGGTGGTAGCAGTCAAAAGTGTTTATCTCGTTTGCAATTTGGTTCGCTCCAATTTGGCCATGAATATGACTGCGAACGACGGACTGAGGTGGATCTCATGGCTACACAGTCCGTTTGCCGGTAAACTTTACCATTAAATAAGAATTGCACATTCCATGTGCACCGCAGCAATAAGCTTCTTAGCGCAAGCACAGGTATAAAAATTTTCATTTCCGACTCCGTTATGTGCTCGCAAATGTAATCGATGGTTTTGATCATTGGGATGTTAGTGAAAAGCGAGACAACGTCAAATCAGAGCATCACTTTCCTATTAATCTTGGTCTCTTTGATGCTCTCGGCGAACTGAAAACTATCACGTAGGCTGGAAGTCACAAGTTGTTGTCTCAACAGCTCAAGGATTTCTACAAGCCAATGGGCAACCGCGTGAAAGGGGTTAACCATTGACAGAATAGGAAGAAGTGGGATGTCGGACTTATGGATTTTTGGCAAGCCATAAAGCCTCGGAACAATTTTGTCACAAGGTTTAAGACTGTCATACTATGCATTGGTAATGTACCCCTTGGCCAGAAGCTGTTGAAGGCTATTAGTGATCTGTCTTTGTCTGTTCCGTTTGGTCAACTTCCCTCGTGTCGCAGGAAAACTTCATCTTATCGTTCACAGTTGTTGGGAGTTTATCAATATAGTTCTTTTTGTCTAGTAACACAACCCAGGCACCTTCGTCCGGTTTGCGCAGGATGACATCCTCGTTTCGTTTAAGTTCTTTCAGCGCGTCTAGGTGCTTTCTTGTTAATGGACCACGATTATGGACATGATGGTTACGATATTGATAACAACAATATACCAAGAAGCACTTAGATCGTTCGAGATCCACATTACGCTTAGTTGTTAACCCTTTCGTTTAGTCATATAAGTTTTTGAATTACAGCAAATAATGATGTTGGTTGTCTATACGTCTAGGAACACAGAATTTTAATTCAGCCAAACCATCATAATCATTCCCAATCAGCAGGCTTAAGCTAGCCCAGAAAAGCACCAGACGCCGGCGTCTCGATCTTCTGGGTCTCGTCAGTGGTGCGGACACCTGCCGGTTTCCGCCCTCATGACTTCAGGATGCCAGCAGCTAGTGCCACTTAACCATGGGTGACAACCACGGACCTGCCACGGAGAGCCTAACTCGTGAGGCTAGCCATTGTCCTCTGCATAGTTCGTAACTGGCATGGCAGTGAAAGATGAGCCGGTCTATATCATAGTCAACTGTCAATCATCCAGATCCTTGGCTGTCACCCATGGCGAAGTGACACTATCTGCTGGCATCCTGAAGTCATGAGGGCGGAAACCGGCAGGGCTCCGCTGGGATGCGCACCACTGACGAGACCCAGAAGATGGAAATGCCGACGTCTGGTGCTTTTCCAGACTAGTCTAAGCCTGCTGATTGTGAGTGACAATGAATTAGCTTGATTATACCAAATCCTCACCACTACTCATTAGTTATACAAAGTTTTCAACCAAACAGGAGAACTTCGATTAAACTTTGTCCAGTTTCATGCTAAAAATGTTGTGCACGTACCTTTCGGCCTGTTCGGTCTCGTGTTCACGACTTCCAAATGGGAATTCTCAAGTTGCTTTAAGTATTCAAGTTAGAGTTTTGTCATTACTCCTGACTTTCATTCACAAAACAAGCAACGTAACGTCTTATTTTTCTTCTCACTAGGATGCCGTGTTAAGGTGAAGAATAAATTTGGTCAAACACCACGAATGATTGCTGTTGCGCAGGACCAAAAGGCCTGTCTGAAAGTGCTGCGCAGACTAGACCGCAACGAAGCTAATACACCGAAGCGTGCGGAACCATGGGCGCTTCGCTTGTATGACTGGTGCACGACATATACAGCTGTACTAAGGGAACGATTCACGCAGCTGGGCGAATACTTGGCCGTCGAAGCGCAGAGGGCTAGCAGAATGCAGGCTGATGTAGCAAAGGGGAACGCCGAGCAGGAAGAAGGGAGCCAACCTGCTGTAGAGTCATCTGGTCTCCAAGGTGGCAACCAAAGCGTCGAGCGTGGCAGACGAAGCAGATCAAAACGTGATGGAAGTGTTCGAAGCTCAAACAGCACTGTGAAGCCGGTGGTGCGACTTCCAGCGGTGGAGTTTGAAAGCGTGTTACAGTCCTTGTCTGCCCCGTACGATGACACAATCTTACACACACTTGTTTCCCTTCATCAACGAGACGCTGATAACTGTATCGATTGGCGAGAATTTCTCTCCGGGACAAAGTACGTCAACAAGGCCTATCGTATGGCGGCTTACGAGAAGGGAGTCAAAAAGTCAAAAGCCAAAAAAGGTAAACCATTCCACTGTTTTCAGCGCGGAAGATGTACATTTATGTTGATGCGTAGTGATGGAGGTTTAATCCGATTATCACCATAGGTATGGTGTCCGCTGTCCATGTACTGTCGCGTTATCCAAACACACGAGGATGGTCAAAGCTAGATTTCTCTCAAAGATCTACCTAGACGGTGCACTATGCCCAGTCTTAACCACTGTATCGATAGCTCAAACTTATTTGTTCGAAGTGAATAACAGGTAGAAGGAAGCAGACTAGCTATGAGATGAGCTGAGTTAAGTACGAAAAGGAGACATTAGCTGGTAGGAATACTATCCTCCATTCATCCTAGGATGGCCCTAACTAGCTTACAATAAATCCTCTCATCCGAGGTTCACATAAGCCTGGTAAAGTAACAATCAGTCGTTCGGATAATCTATCTGAGGAATCTAAAATTTTGGTCACCACTGAGTTTAACACACTATACGAGGGTCATCAGATCGATCCCGTAAGCCCCACCAATGGAAAACCGTATCAGCCAAGAAGCCTCTATAGTTGTGTTATTTGGAAAGACGCTGCCACCTGCGACTTAAACGAAAGCAGGACTTTGTTCCCATATTGGTTGGTAACTAATTTCGATTGAAAGTTTCGTCACAAGTAAAGGTCACTACTACTGCTACTACTACTATTACCACGACTATTACTACTACTACTACTACTACCTACTACTACCCAATACTACCTAATGCTACCTACTACTACTACTGCTACTACTACTACTACTATTACTACTACCTACTACTACTACTACTACTACTAAATAATAAGTTGTCATCTCGGCCAGTGAAAGACCATCTGTAGTCGAGTTACCCAACTTACTGACCAACGCCTAATCTGTGGCACCAACATTTAGGCTTATTGCACAATAAGCAATAGGTTAGCATCCGAAGACCGGTCAGAACCACGACATCGCACTTATAATCTACACAGCTGTTCAGAATTTGTAGCTACTTTTCACAGGAATAATCAGCTATCTGAATGATAGTGGGGTAGTGCAAGCCGTTACTGTCACCGTGCTTCAGTATGATGCGCCTCGCCCGTCACCCAAACTCCGTACCCTACGGAAAACCACGGTTACTCCAGGTTACGCTTAAGTCAGGAGATGACGCACAGGCAGTCCCCTTGTCAACTACTATCCTCCAAACCCCCCCATTACTGCTTGTATTTGACCGGATGTCCCTTGGAGCGAAAGTCAGGAAGGTAAACAAAACCCGGTTGAATTCCGTAAATAAAAGGATTTAAAAGCGATCCCTGTTCATGGTGTCCCCCAGATTCAGATTTCAAGCGAGCTAGAGGCCAAATCACATGATTGATATGAATGACGCTTCATTCGTGAAGTTTGTCACACTAGAAAACATTACTGTCAATTCGACATTAAGATTACCGTTATCACCCAACTGAAATGTGAGTGGTCCTCGGATGATGAAAGTAACCTTGTAACCCTACACGGTGCGGAAAAGGTGAACGAGATGTGGCTTAAGATGCGCAAAGTACTACCGCCCGAAATATGTATGAATAGACACGGCAGCGCTGAACACTCAGGTCACATGTTTAACCCTGTCAGCAGGCAGCTCTGAAATGGGATATTGTCAAAACTCCCTGACAGTTAAAGTAAGATAAGGTTATCGACCCAACGTTGACACTGAGTATTCGGCACACCAACCTGCCATGGACGCGGCGGATCAGCAAAAGCGGCTAGAAGCCGACCCTAGCGGGGTTGGCATGATTCCTCTACAAAACGGTCGACCATGCAGAGCAGGCAGGGTAATCCTATATTACCGATCTGACCTGCATATTGATAGTATCGACGATCCAGCAACGCAAGTAGTCCATCTTCTCTGGTGCCGCTTGCACCTGGAACTTTGTGATGTGTTTAATAACACTATTTTACGGCCCTGCAATGTCCATCCTGGAAATGGACCACCGCCTAGCACCTGCACTGTAGCAAATCCTAGCATGGTCACACAGCCAGGTAGTTCTGGTGGGGGATTTCAACCTACACGCAATAGGTGCCCGCTTCTCCCAGAGAACTATTCTAGGCGGACTTGCAAAGCGTGCCGCTATACAACCATGTCACCTCTCTCACGAGGTACAGAACTGGCGACGAACCATCTGTTTTAGACCTTGCGTTCACCAACGAAGAACTAATGATCGATACAGTAAACGTAGGTTCATGGTTTGGCCGTAGTGGTCGTGCGACCCTTCTCATCTGTTACATCTTGTAAGCAGAATCCATCTACGAAGACAACGAGGAGCCCACGTCTTCATCCAGTACGATATTGATGGAGACTCCAGTAGGCATCAGCGACCATGTAGTAATAGTGTTTAACTATACTTGTTATGCAAAGTATCCATTTGAACACTCGGAGCTAACTCAGACAATCTCACGCTACCACCTATCGAAAGAACTCGAGGCATCCGCTTAGGAAGTCTCGAACATCAGTCCCCTTGAAAATGTGTGGTCAATGTTCGTCGAAAGACTCAGTGAGATGGTCAACAGACCATCAGAGACCAAGCCGCTTCATCCCGCAAAAGTGCCTTCACTTCTAAGGTGCAGGACTCGAAAATGCATGGGGATAAGGGATGCAGCACGGCGTGTCTACAAGGTTAACGCTGACTCAGAGACTTGGGACAATTTCCTTCCCCATAGCAACCATTGCCCTGCACTTGTCCATGAGAACAAAGTAACTTAACAAATGTGTCTAGCCAAAAATTTCAGGCAAACAACAAACTACCGTATAGGTATGTCAACAGCATGGCATCCATTCACTTTTCATAGCAGGCGGTAGAGTACAAAGCACTGAAGCAGCAGCTAATGCCTTGCGGCTAGAATACGTCCCAATTTTCGAACTTGCAGCCTCTACCTGTCCCATAACGTCAAGCACATTACCGACTCCATTGTTTACACATGTAATTTTCAATCCATTAATTGTGCTAAGGAAGTTACTCTCACTGCGCGATCATAGCTCTCTGGGAGCAGACAACATCCGCCCGAAGGCACTGAAGCCTGCAGCCAACAAGCTAGCTGAACCACTGTCACAGTTCTTCCAAAGATGCTTCGATGAACAGCAAGTCCCCACCATGTGGAAGCGTGGCATTATCACCACAATTTTTAAAGGCGGTAGCCGTTCATATCCTGCAAACTACGGCCCTGACTCTCCTCCCTGTGCTTTCGAAGGTGATGGGATCGGTCGTCGCTGACGCCTTAATGCACCACCTGGAAAATGCAACGTGTTAGCACCGGATCAGCATGGCTTTCCTCAACACTGGTCATGCACCACCGACCTGCTAATGACACGAGGTAGTTGGACGGAAGTGGCTGATGATGGGGTCGGAGTTCAGGCCATCTGTTTGAACTTCTCCAAAGCTTTCGACCGCCTGGATCACCGCATCCTACTTCATAGGCTACAGAGCTACGGAACCGGATAACTTGTTCTTGATTGGATTGGCAACCTTCTTCACCAACGGAGGCTTCAAGTGCGTGTTATGGGACCACTCTCTAACCCGGCTGTGGTGGAATGTGGTGTCCCACGTGGCTCAATACTGGGACCGCGCTTATTCCTAGTGTTAATCAACGACCTGGAGTTATCTCCCCAAATTTCCTGCTTTTCGCCGATGATGTCAAGATATGAAGATCACGATCTACTCCAGCATGACCTAGACTGCATCTATGAGTGGTCAACGAGGAAGCTGCTTCAGTGGAACACAGCTAAGTACAAGGTGAGCCAGTTGCGTCATCAGTGGGTGATCGTTTACACGCATGACCACACCTTGCAAATGCCTCTCAGGACCGTGACTTGGCTGTACTGATACAGGAAGAGCTCGAATGCTCAAAACAAGCAGAGAAGGCGTTGAGAACCGGTAATCAACATTTCGGCTTTCTTCGCAGAGCGTTCGGTCGGTTTGAACCCTCAATGTTCCCCCAAATGCATAAAGCCTACATGCAACCGTACCTGGGATATGCTATCCAGGAGTGGTAGAAACAGGATCTCGTTGCTCTCGAGACTCCTCAACGAAGAGCAAACAAGCACGTCAGAGGCCTCTTTTCATCTGCCCTATCACCTTAGGCTGAAATCTCTAAGAATGTATAGCAGTTTATGTCGGCGTTTGCAGAGGGATCTCATAATGTTTTATCAGATGCTGTAGAACCCAAACCACATTTGCCTCCTGCTGCTGGAATAGAACCACGATACTAACCTAAGTGGTCATCCTATGAAACTACCAACAGATCATAGTCGGCATGAATGCCTTAAAAATCTCTTTTCCCTCCGAGCCTAGGAACGCTCACCAAATTATGTCATCTCTGCCCCCAATCTGGTTATGTTTAAAAAACGACGTCGTTGCGTTGTCTCATTTGCATTTTATTTTTTAACTTGTCAGCCAGGGGGCTACAAAACACAATTAAACGGTGTCTTAACAAACTCCTACCAATGGATTTAAAATTTTAATATGCGAACATCTCCGCTATTCTACATAAGTATATGATGAGTCCACCGAGACGCTTTTCACTTTATCATGAATTTTCTCAATAATTTCCATCCCACGGGCATTGTGTAGCACTGTTTTTTTATCCGTGCCATTATTGCATCCTGTCCGACCTCGCTCAAGGAACCATCTGTTCCTTCCTAGCTCAGCAGCCCTGCGATGTCGCCTGGATGGAGTTTGTCAACCATTTCACCTGACTAGTTGCAAATGCGTTGGAATCTTCCGTCCGAATTAAACCAAGTGTTTCCTGGTGAGCCGCGCTAGAAAATGCATGACCATAATGATTTCAGCCTGACGGGCTTATAAAGCCTGTCCGAGCGTTCAGGCATGGGATGCCTACATAACTCAACGAAACCATCGCGTCAAGTTGGTCCGTGAAGACAAACCCCAGCACCAAGAAATTTGTCTGGGAAATGCAATGCTTTAATTAAGATGCTGTACAAGCACGTCAACAAGCGCCGCAGAGTGCAGCGTGGAATCCCAGTTCTATGCGCCACAGATGGTCCGGCGCAAACTGCAGAAGAGGCCGCCAACGCGCTTTGCCGATACTTCATCCGTACTTTCCAGAGTGAATCTTTGTCTCACTCGCTTTTGACACAGCACCCAACGTCCTTATGGGTCACGTATCCTTCAATGCAGCAAATGTGCTGAAAAGACTGTTATCCTTCATTGTGCGCAGCTCCCCCCGATGTGGACGACATATGACTGAAGGCATTAAGGACATCCGCCTTATCTTTGCACGATAGCCAGCTGTTTGTGACGGTATGTTGTCTACACAAGGTGTAGGCGCCTTGAGCCTGAATGTTTGCTTAGGGCATTAAGGTTTTCAGGTAAGTCCCCCTTTCTCTCCCTCTTCTTATTCTTTATTTCATAGGTCCTCGTGGTTGTATGTCAGCGAAGCATCAGTTCAAATGGCTGATGTACTGCTGTTGATGATGATGATGTTGATGAAGGACATCCAGGATGAATATCACCGAACCATTAGCTCGGTCCTCTCTCAACGATGCCTTGATGAGATGCAGGTTCAGACCATGTGGAAACATAGAATAGTCACTCTTATTTACGAGAGTGAGAATTGTGCGGGCCCCCGAGCTATTGTCCAATCACTCTCCACCTGGCGCTTTCCAACTACTGGAAAGTATAATCGCAGGGTCGCTCATGGGTTACCTTTAGAGTAATCACGCCAGTGTTACAGTAACACGGATTCCGCTGCAATCGGTTTTGCACTAAAACTTTGCTGCTAGCCCCAGCAAGCTGGGCGGAATCAATCGGTGCCAAACTAGGAGTTGACGTAGTCCGTAGTCGATCATCCGGATCGCCGCATTCTCCTTCACAACCCTGTGCTGTGTTGGATAAGCAACCTTTTCATTCAACGTCAGCTGAGTGTGAGAGTCCGCAACTCCGTTTCTAACCTAACGGAAGTCCATTGTGGTGTACCCAAAGGATTGATACTGAAATCACGTTTATTCCTAGACTTCATCAACAATCTCGCTATATACTTCACTCAAACTTGCTACTATTGGCAGACGATGCCAATCCATACAGTCCAATTCATGTAGTGGACGATCACGCGGCACTGCAGAGTGGTATCGACATGGCCTATACGTGGTTATCCGAAAACCGACTCTGGTTCAACGTGGTGAAATTCAAAGCCATGAACACGCGCCATCAACGAACCTATGAATATCCTTGTAGAACAACAGCTGCAACGTGCTTCCCAGGAAAGCGACCTCGGAGTAACCGTGCAGGATAGCGATGGCTGCTTTAAGCAGGCCGAAAAGGCGTCGAAAAGAGCCAATCAGTACATTGGACTTTTACACAGAGCTTCCGGAAAATTCGAGCCCTCTATCTCTCCGTAAATGTTGAACGTCTACATGAGGCCCCATGTGGAGTATGCGATTCAAGCCTGACGCAAACACGATCTTGATGCTCTTGGAGCTCCGCAACACAGTGCGACCAGATTTGTTTCACCTTTCTTACCAACGCAGGCTGCAAACCCTCGAACTGTACAGTGGTGAGTATCGGTGTCAGTGAGGAGATTTCATCATGATTTACTTAATACTGGTGAACCAAATCACGCCCGTCGTGACATGTTGCAACAGCCAAGATACAAATCGGATAGGCCACCAGCTCGAATCTACACACACTACAGTCCAGTTGATTGACGGCAAAGTGTTTTCTCCGTTTGGGTGTCTCGAACTTGGAACTCAGGTCGTTTATGTCCCAACACGATTGCTATTCAAAAATACCACGACGATACATTCTCCCCCTTGCATCACATGATACTGTTCGTTTCATTCGGGGAACGAACTAACTTGAAATAAACAATGTGCACACCAGCCCTATGCGTAAAGTAGCAGTGAAGAAACCTGTCTCAGTGTTCATGTGAATCATTTGGTGAGTCACTGAAAATCCGATTCCCCCTTTTCTACTGTTGTATTTTACCTTTGGTTTCATAATCCTCATTCCGCTCATTCTACGGAACTTATCAACCAATCACTTTCTTACCCGTTATAATTCAATGTTCACTGTGACATTCCGACCCGTCAGCAGAAGTTGCAACGAAAGTTGTTTAACACAGAGGATTTCTCATGTTTCCTTACAAAATTGGGAGATCAGGTACTCAGCAAAGGTTATCTGAGTTGCTGGTTAACTGTGATGCATAACAAACCCGCAGTTTACGGCGGCTGGAATTTTCCTGATTCTTTATAGCAAAATCTCATACTAGATTTTTCAAACAAGAACACCGTACGCGAACACGATATCGATAGGATGGCATCTACGTAAACTCACTGTGAACTATAAATGGACCCCAGTAACTCCAACAGTGTGAAACACCATGGCACATTTTCTTGGTCAAATTGAAATATTTAGGCTGATGAAATTGTGGAAGTCGCATTGGTAGTTTTACGCTTTGAATGCGTTAGACTAATACTGTGCACGAAATTTCCCAACAGATAACACCTGTGCGTACTCCATCCCTAATCAGGATTTCACTGAAAATCTCAACTAACTCAACCCTCACCATCGGTGATTGTGATCCATTTTACACCAATGAATTAAGTGCGTTGCGTCTACAATGCGCATCCATCGTTTGCGTAAACTATAGCTGGTTGAAATGTTTTACAACCGGCACAACTGAAGATTGTTGATGGTTCTAGAGACGTAGTTACGAAAACAACACAGAGGCCAGATAAACTTTTACGTCCCATGGTGTTCCGTTGACGCTGGGTTCTCTTCGGCGTTCATATTTCGCAGATATGTCGTCTGATGATCATAGCTGTAGGGATATGCAAGTTATTCGTTTAGCTGATGGAGAGCACTCATGGATCGTCTCTCTTTTACCTTCGTTGGCTTTGTAATTCAGCGCAATTATAACGGGAGTATCAAGCCAGTAACAGGTACGTAGGAACCTCGTTTCTGAACGTTACAGTGCAGACTACTTATCCCACAAATGTGTATGTGCTTTACAGAACAAAAGGAGTGGTGGACTTATGAGATACATTCAGTTCCGCAGGTTAAGTTTGACATACATGCAGAAGTTTCATCCAAGTCTCTCCCGCTTGGGCGACAGCGGTGCTAGGGCGCTCCAACTCGGCCTCCACTGGCTCACTAACTCTTCCTGCTTACCACTCCACGGTGGATTGCGAAAAAGTACATGCTAAAATCATGAAAAGGATGTCAAGCGATTATTTACGCTGACAATTCGATTAAAAATTTGTCTTTTTCGAAGAGACAACTGAGCTGTGCAGGCAGTGATCCTTGTGGTCTCTAGTTTGTCACTCTACTCCGGAGTTCAGCGGAAGTTCACTTTGTCCGTCATCCATACACGAATAGTATGTAGATCTCGTATCCATCATCTGACTAACTACAAGCTGATAACGCTAGATTGTGCACTGTTGACATTCATCATAAAATCACATCCACAACCTTTGACGCATGAACACAGATGCAGACTGGACTACAGTTCGGCTTATTGCTCTCCCTAGGGTCCACCCCGTCATTACGTGCTGCCTTTCCGATGCACAGCTGCAGGATCCCATGGTTGACTGGGATCCCTCGCCGAACACAGAGGCAAACATCATCTGCGGATGTCTGCAGATAGAGTAGCAGCTGAGGTTGGTTCGTCTGGTGTTGAATTTGACTCAAGGATCAAAACGAAAAACAGTACCACTGGGATTCCACGATGATAGCAGCGCTCTGTTACTGCTCTTCAATCTGCAGTTTCAACCTTCAATCCTTGAATGACTAAATATCCAATTTCGTCCTGAAAGTACCAAATCCTCGCTGAAATATCCCAGCCTATTCAGATTGCGATGATCTATGTTATCATTTTGGTTGGGAGCTCAAAACCTAACTGACAATCATGAGGTTTGATGTCTTCAATGCGCTTGGAAATGAAGAGGACTGCCATCTTTAGAACTTCTCGTTAGTCATTCCAGGTCATTTGGAATACCGACTGTTGGAAGTTGGCTCAACCACAACCAAGTCACAGAGACCATCAGACTGTTTGGCAATGCACATCTTTCTTGGTGCAATTAGCCACCATCGTCCGTTTACTGTGTCCAGTATGTTCAGTTATATGTTCCAAGCTGTCCGCCGAAAAACCCGCAAATGAACCGGAGGTTTAACTTAACACGATCTGGTTCTACACCAAGGATTGGACTGACCTCTATAACCTACTCAAGGGTGGTAGTGTGATAATTAACATCTTGGGATCTCTGCCTCCCAGTAATTGGTAGGAGTAGATGGTTTCCGGCTCCCGAGGCAAAGCTGTTAATACCTTGATTATCGGGACGAGTGACCGCATGTTACGCGGCAATCGCGAACCGATTAACCCCTTCGCGCATACAAGTCGCTGTAGTGGACGGCTACCTTTGGCTCGTTCCACAGCTACACAGGCGTTTTTCATGACCTCCGATGCATGCAGTCCACTGCAGAAACATTGCCCTGTATGAGGTAACCATAGTTGGCGAGGTAAATTTTTATTTCTTTCTTACGCTCCAAATCGATCAAAAATTGTTAAAATACTTTTTTTTACCATCACTCCAAAAATTAATGCGCGAAAGGGTTAATCTGGTGTCAGTCAGGTCCACACTGCTGGCATCCATTTTGATCCGCAAACCTACCTGAAAGAGCACGACAGTTTTCGCTCAGACCGAAGCATGTAGATGATCTTCTCGAAGACGCAGTTTCCACCGGAGGTTTACTAATCAGGCTTCTCGGTACACCATTTTTGACTCCGAATTAGTTGCACAGTAGTCTATAGCGCCATATCAACGTGTAGCAGTTTGTGTTAGGCTGTAGGCTAGGTCCATGCAACCCTCGCCATTACTAACGTTGTAGGAAAGAGGCGCCTTGTGTCAGGCAAGTGCTTATCACGCCGCACTCTATTGACTTGCAGAGAAACGCAACCGAAGAGCCTAGCAGTTGAAGTCAGATCTTGGGATCCCACATCAACGTAATGGTTATGCCACTGTAATGCAAGCTGGGATTGCACTCTTGAACTGAATTAACAAAACATTCAGACAAAGTGGCCTATACGGATGACGGATCCTACTGCCAAAGTTCTCATTGCGTTGAACGGCAGTTGGGTGGTTCGAGTTAATCCTGTTCCAGCGAATAGTTCGGCGGCAGTGTTTCAGGAAGTGGTGAGTTTTCGCCTGGAAAGCATTTTCCCTATAAAAAGATACAAAGGTCTGCCTAACAACACTGTGACGTGGCGGATGTGATCCTCCAATGAATAATCACTGCCTCTTCCCATTACGGAGGATCTTCCCCACTTCACAAACGTCATCCAGTTCGAAGAGTTCCACTGAACCCTTCATGCGATGGTAAACACAAAAAACAACCTCAAGAATACAGTCACACTTCACAAGTTCACTCACAATGTCCATTTACCTATACAGCTGGATAGATGAATTGGCTGCATCCGGATCTGGATTTGACTGTCACTGTGGCCTCCACGGGGACAGCTACAAGGCGCCTACGCCTACAGAGAGACCATGTGTGGCTTGCGCTGTACCACCGTCACACCCCATATCCGGTGTAAACCGGAAGGAATAAGATAGGGAGGAAAGTGGTAGGGAGCCAAGTTTCATAAACGTTGCCGGCCCACACTCCTTCAACAAGCAGAACATCAGCATTGCGGCCTAATTGGGAGATCAACACACCAGACCTACACAATGCGGTGGCTGGGACGTAGCCCGTTCCAGACAGGATGCATGCAACCACTCTTCGAACCTAACACCGTCACGTAGACGGTGCACTCCGTCCCCTCCAGCAACGACCAACTATCTCCTGGAGCCAGCAATTTAAGTAGAGGGTATTTGCCACGTAGGCACCTTGTCAACATTCATAGCACGCGCAGACACACCGTAAAGTTCAAAAAAACATTTAACTTCTGAAATGCAAGAATACTCAGCCCATGGAATTCCCATCGATCAACACCTGATGACAACATCTGAAAGCAATATTAGTTCGTTATGAACTCAGCTTATTCATGACCTCACAGTTATCCTTGCTTTGTCCGAGTGTCGTTTCCCTGCATAGACTGGACCGTACAAAAGCGGTATGAGTATCCTCGACGAATCTTCTGGATAGACTAAGAAAAGGTAACGCCAACGCTAATGGTAGGTCAGTGTCTTAGTATATTACCTCGGAATGGAATCGGTGCATAGGGACAATGGTTGGTTTTAGGAGCACCGAATGGCTGCACTCGGGACGTACGATGCAGTTCGTTATTGAATAGCTTATGGCCACAGCGGAGTAGACGGCGGTACGCACAAACGGTTGAGTAGTTGGATGACAGCAACGCTACGTCTTGGTCATTTGCAAAATAGTACGATCACTGTTTTGAAATCCGTATGTTTGACAGCGGGCAACAGGGCTTAGTTGACGTAGTACTGTGGTAGTTGTCGTGCCAACGAGGTTGTAAGAGGGGTATATGTGGTATTCCCAACTGTCAAAGCTCAAGGTTGCGCAAAAATCCTTCCTTGAGAATCCGCACGTGCATCGGGCAGCAGCTGATCGTACCGCTTGTCGTCACGGAGCCTGAAGTGAAAACCCATTGCATTCGCACGTTGTGCGATCTCCCCCATCAGCTACGCAAACCAAATTGTACGGGTAGTCTCAAAAATCTGGTCTCTTATTAAGGCGTTGCCCGGGGACCAAGGCTCATGCCTTATGGTTACACAAGAGCGCACTAAATTGTCAACCGTCCAATGGTAGAAGTTGGTCTGTCAATTGTCCCTCACCCGGTGTTGTGGTGCCGCCGAATGTACAGCTAATCTGCTGCTACCATGCAGGTGACCGTCGCCAGAACTGTGTTGTGGTTTCCGCCTGATGAACCTGCTGTGCCTCCCTCAACCAGTTCGACACGCCAAGAAATGAGAACGTCAAGAAAACAGCTGGACCGAGGGATTCGGATTCGGATTTATTGTATGAGAGCACGGCGCGAAACAAATAGGTTGTAGGAAACCACCAACACAGCAAAATTGGAGGTGGTAATTAGTATTAATTAACACAAAACAAACGGTTCAACTTCATGGACCGACTTGAAGTTGGTTACACATAGATACGCATTTTGATATATATATATATATATATATATATATATATATATATATATATATATATATATATATATATATATATATTCACAGTCTGCTAAAACATTGTACCATCAGAACCATGGCAGAATAAAAAGTGGAGAAGACAGAAACGCGAATTGCGATTAAA
>OX104060.1:55907841-55978995 GCA_944474145.2 Dicrocoelium dendriticum
AGCTCGGAACAATATGTAAAGTCGGTCTGCTCATCTGAGTGTAGTGCGAAGAAAAGACATGAGTTTCTTTCATTAACTACCGTGCCCAAAGTACTTTTGTTCATGTCCTGGATGCGACATTGATGATGCTGTTAGAAAGCGATATCACACATCTTTTCCACATGTTGCTGTACAGCAGCAGTTCTAAACCTCTTTGAGACTGTTACTCAACATATGGGGTTTACTATAATCAAACCCCCCCCCCAAATTTCTGATTCAAATGCGAACTGACGAATAAATATTGCGCTTTTGCTTCTAATTACGGGAATTGATAGCCATTTGGAATTACTCTCGACCAATAAAAGAAATTAAAACAGTTATTTTGTTGCATTATAAATAAATAAATGCTTTAATCCCAGCAGTGCGGGACACGCCTGCGAATACATGATCAAAAAGAGACGATATGCATCAATGCGACGGTTAATATTGCTTAGCGCTATTGATTTCTGATATATTTGGTGCAGTTTCGACTAATGCACATCATAAGTCGTCCTCCAAGTTCATTCGATTCCTTGTTTTTGTCACCATTGTATAAAATTCACTTTCACATCTATGTTGTTGCAAATGGAATCAATATTCGCAGTGTTCTTTCCGACAGCAATGGATCCTCATCACCTATCTTTGCCCAAAACGCTACCAGTTGGGTGCTTTGGAAATCGATTTTCAATTCACTATCTTCGCGCATTCTTAGGAATTGTGCTTTGACTTCGATTTCAGTATCTGGAAACCTTTTTTTATCCACTGAAAAGCGTCTTAGCACCCAGGCATTTATTTGGCGATTTTCTAATTCAGGAAAGTAATTTGCTGATACAATGCACCACTGATGACAAGTGACAAGTTATGTCGTCTGTGAATGTGCACTTTTCATTCCTTCCAACGAGCACCATTGTTAGTTCTGGAAACATCGACACGTCGTCAACGGTAGCTCTGCGTTGGTAAAGCTTCAATTTGCAAAGAAAACCGACAACTCTGTCCTTAGCAGTTAAAATAGTGATCATATTTCCTTGCAAAATGAGGTTCACCGGATTTATTTTTCCGAAGACATCCGCAAGCTATGCAACTTTGGAAATAAATACGTTGTCTGTTTTCATGACGTGCAACTCGTTCCCATTACCCTTATGCAGCTTCTTCCTTTCAAGAAACACTGCAATTTCTTCTCGAAGCTCGAGCACTCGGTGCAACACTCTGCCTCTTTAAAACCAACACAATTATCTGTGCATTAACAACACGTCGAAGTTGCATCCGGGTTCATTACACAACGCTTTGGAAACGCTTGTATTGGTCACACTACCGCGGATGACATTTACTATTTTCACTAACTCGGTTAATGCGTCCAACAAAGCAAGTGGAAGAGTTTTCACTGCTAAAGCATAACGGTGTACAATACAGTAGCTAAAGGTAGCGTGTGGAGCAAACTTTTTGACTAATGTTTGGAATCCAGAACGGACGCCCAACATGGTTGGTGCTCCGTCTGTACAAGCACCCACCAACTTCGAGCACTGCAGATCCTGTTCCTCGACGAAATCCTTCATCGTTCGGAAGATATTCGCCACGTGTAGTTGTGCTCAATGATTCTGAGCACAACTACTCTTCTTTGAAACCGTCACCTTTTATGTACCGAACATAGACAAGTAGCTGGTGCGACGTCGGTCGACTCATCTAACTGTATTGAGAAGAGGAGACGACATTATTTCATTGAGTACCGTGCTCAAAATATTCTTGCTCATGTCCTCGATACGACTTTTGATGGCGTCGATAAAAAGTAAAATCATACTTAACTTTTTCGCATGTTGCTTTCCAAGAACGAGTTTCACGGTATATATTATGCAACGTTTGATGAGATCCTCTCCAATAGGATGCAGTTTCTTGATTATTATAGTCCGAAGAGCGATGCGGTTGGAACTTTAAGACCAGATTCAGATGACTAAAAAAAGGAGCAATGTTTTCAGACGTGAAACATTCAATGCAGCCTCTTTCCGATTGAAGAGTTCAATATCTCTTTCTACTAACTGAAAATAACTTTGTTCAAAGCGGTCTTCCAATTTGCGGGGTTTCACGCTCTTCGCGTGAGTACTTTGATGCAAAAGAACACTAAAGTTTCTCAACGTTTCATCAACAAAGTTGGTGCTCCGTTGTAGCAAAGAATCATAGTAGAAACGCTTTATACCAGAAGACATAGTTCCTGCAAAAATTTAGGCCGCTATTACATATATATATATATATATATATGTATATGTATATGTATATATATATATATGTATATATATATATATATATATATATATATATATATATATATTGGTGATTGGCGGGAGAGCCTAGGGTGCGCTGAGGCTGGTGGTGACTAGAACCTGACATATGATCTACCCACTGCTGCTACTGTTGCGCCATTGGCTCATGTCCTGGACGCCTCCTCGTGGCGACCGCTGGGTGGGAGCTGGGTTACGCTCTTCTCCCTGCTAAGATCCAGGACACCAATCCGCATGAGTCACTGAACTGACCATGTGCTAGACCCGCTGATCTTCGGGTATACATTTAATAGAAAGCTTTGGCTGAGGACCCGAGTCGTTCTCCTGTCAGATGTGGGCGCCCTGCCAGTATCCTAGTCCATCCTCTTCGGAGGTTAGCAAGCGGTGGATGGCCCACTTCCCGTAAAACCTAGATATGGGAGACAACAGGTCTACGGGTTATAAACTCACAACTTGATTGGCGTAGAACACGAGCGCCACGCATTTTCTCTGACGGTGGGAGGGCAACTCCGGCTGTTCAATGGTTTGCTACTGCCCGCCTCAAGCCAGGCAGCCCCTAGTCAAATTGGTGCAAACCCGCCAAAACCCAACTGCGTCTGGCCGTCGTCGCAGGCGCGCACTCTACTACGGTCACAAAACATATGTCAATCGTTCCAGTACCTCAAAGTTTGCGTGTGACGAACTTCAAGCAGATCCCAATCTGTCTCTACAATCCCATTCCCGAGCTGGATCTGCTCCCCACTGCGTTGTGGGTCAGGCTATTGAGCTATAGGCTCCGGGCTAAGTCCCTCAAGCAAACCTCCAAACCACCCACTGTCTTGTGGGTCAGGCTATTGAGCCAAAGCCTCCGGGTGCAGTCCCTCAATCAAACCTCCGAAGCACAACGACCACCTCGCGTGCGATTGTCCACCAATGCAATCGTATGCCTGTGCGCAAAACACTCAGCATCGGGTGCTGGAACGTGCGCACACTACTGGACCGGAACTCCAGCGAGCGCCCGGAGCGACGCACTGCACTGGTCGCAATGGAGCTGGCGCGCTGCAACATCGATATTGCGGCGCTACTGGGTGGGCAACGCCGCCTCAGCACCACGTGATCATGGGGTCGGATTTGCAATATCCGATCGTCTCCATGGCCAAATGCTGGGCGAACCAAATGGCAACAGCGCGCGACTGATGACTGTTCGCCTACGACTCGGAAGAGGTAAGTTTGCCACTTTTATAAGCACGTACGGTCCGACCATGTGTTATCCTGGGGACACGCGTGATCAATTCTACACTCAGCTATCCTCCGCGCTACAGACTGTGCCGAGGAGCGACCGACTATTTCTGCTGGGTGATTTCAACGCGCGCGTTGGGATAGATGCATCAGCGTGGACAGATGCTATCGGTTCGCATGGCATTGGTTCAGCGAATGCGAACGGTGACAGGCTGCTCTCACTGTGTGCCACTCAAGGCCTGACGATCACGAACACTCGGTTTGCACTGAGTGCGGGTGATATAGCAACTTGGACGCACCCACGGAGTGGTCACGCTCACCTGCTCGACTATGTCATCGTACGTCAGCGTGATATGCGTGAAGTGCGCATGACACATGTACTGCGTGGAGCTGAGTGTGGCACCGATCACAAATTATCGTAAATCGATGTATTGCACTCCCGCCGTGAATCGGCGTAAATTTAACATTCTCCCCCTCGATACTGGGGCGAAACGTACTGAGCTGGAGAAGGCAATGGCTGCACGCCTGTATAATATGGAGTGCATGGCCACAGTGGGCGACCTGTAGCACCACATTAGCGACCAGGTGACAGCTGCTGCCGAGGAGACTATCGGGCGTGCAAACTGTAAACGGCCTGATTGGTTTGATGAGAACAATGCGACGATCGGCGCATTGATGTAGTGGAAGAGTGCAGCATTTGCTGCACATGCGGCAGACCCCAGTGACTTAGGGAAGGGTAGTCTGTTTCTCAAAATATGACGGCGACTGATCCGAGAGCTCCGTCGCATTAAAAATGCATGGTGGACGGAGAAGGCGAAGCAGATGGAATGCTACGCCGAACGCCGCCAACACAAGGAAATCTTTGACTCCTTGAAGGCGCTGTATGGACCGAGATTGGAGCCGCTGAGGACACTGATCGATGGTAGTTCAAGCGCTACCTGCACCCAGACTACAGACATAATGCAGGTCTGGCGGAAACACTTTGAATGTCTCTTGAACAACCGTTCAGAGATCGACTGGCCTACATTGAACGGCCTCAAGCAGCACGATGTGAAGACGAGTCTGGCCTACACGCCGACACTGGATGAGACGAAGAGAGCACTTGCTCAGCTGCGAAACGGCAAATGTGCCGGAGCCGACGGGATCCCGCCTGAAGTATTGAAACACGGCGGACCTGCGTTGTTGACTGCGCTGCACCACTTGGTGCAACATGTATGGACTGAGGAGGAGGTGCCTCCTGAGCTGAAGGATGCCCTTGTGCTACCACTGTACAAGGGCAAAGGGAACAAGCAATGTTGCACGAATTATCGTGGCATTAACTTTCTGAGTTGTGTGGGCAAGGTGATTGCCCGAATCCTGCTCAATCGCCACGTCATTCAGGTTGTGGAACCTAACATGACGGAAGAGCAGTGTGGATTCCGCTCGGGTCGCAGCACCATAGATATGGTGTTTGCGGTTCGTCAGTTGCAAGAGAAGTGCAGAGAACGACACCAGCCGTTGTACTCGCTTTTTGTTGATTTCACCAAGGCATTTGTTACGGTGAACCGCGAGGCATTGTGACTGGTGTTGGGTAAGTTTGGTTGCTCGCGTAAGTTTGTAAGTTTTATTGAATGTCTGCACAGTGGTATGCGATCGAGGGTGCAGCTGAGTGGAGAGACCTCGGAGGACTTTGCAGTTACCTCTGGTGTGAAGCAAGGCTGTGTCTTAGCTCATGCCCTGTTTAATATATGTCTTCATGCAATGATGTATTGTGCTTTTGATGCCCCTTGTGCTTACGGTGTTCGCGTAGAGCACCGTATTGATGGTGGGTTGCTGAACATCCGTCGTTTCGGTGCGAGAACTCTGCTCTGTGAGACAACTATCCGTATGTTGCTGCTTGCTGACGACTGTGCGTTGTTCTCACAAAGCGCGGATGAGTTGCAGCACATGACTAGTGCTCTGGCTTCGACAGCGGCCAAATTCGGGCTCACCATCAACACAAGCAAAACTGTCTGTCTCTTTCAGCCTTCACCGGAGGTGCAATCTTCAATATTGCCGCAAATCAGCATTGGTGCTGAAGTATTGGGAACCACCTCCCGTTTCAGCTACCTTGGGAGTGTGATGTCGACTGATCAGCAGATACACGTTGTGTTGCGTATTCGCGTGTCGAAGGCAGCAGCGGCATTCGGGAAGCTTGAGTACCGAGTGTGGAGCAACCATCAGGTTAGCATTAGCACGAAGCTGATGGTGTAAAAATCCATGGTGCTATCCGTTCTTCTATACGGCAGTGAAACGTGGACGATGTACCGTCGGGATGTGCGATATCTCGAGCGGTTCCATCAGCAATGTTTGCGACGGATTTTGCGCATCGGATGGGGCGACAGGGTTGCTGACACGGAAGTGTTGCGACAAAGTGGAATGTATGCAGTGGACGGTATGCTTTTGCTGAGACACCTGAGGTGGCTCGGTCATAGGAGACGTATTGAGTCGACGCGGAAACCGCAACAATGATTATATGGTCAGCTGAGTATTGGGAAGCGGTATGTGGAGAAACGAAACTTACGTTACCAGGACATGCTCAAAGTGAGCGTCTCACGTTCTAATCTTGATTGCAGATCATGGGAATCGAAGGCGGTTGATTGGCGTGCATAGCGCAATCTAATCACGAAGGCAGTTGCTGAAGTGCGGGAGAAAGACCTCATAAGTGCAGAGAAGAAATGGCAAGTGCGGAAGCGGCAAACGCCGGTGGGTTGTACTCCATCGACATCGAGCGCATGGTGCTATAGCACATGCCGTCGCGAGTGTCTGAGTCAGGCACGCTTAGTGAGCCATGAGCGAGGCCACTCGGGACCACTACCGAAGCGACGACGGGTCCTGCAGAGAACGTAGACAGAACCAGCGCAGCGTTTGTAGGTAAGCTGCATTGGATTTACCAACCTCGTGCTTGCATGCTAAGTCCCTTTATTTTAGATGTTTGGTTTGCAATTTTGTCCTGATACTTTTCTTTCTCATATAAATGTGTACCAGTACTCTCTTCTATGAACTTGCACACGTCGCTTAAGCCAATTGTAGTTAATTTCCATAACATTTTCGTGTTTGTGGCATTTTCGTAAATATATCTTCTGACCTGTTTAACTTATCATTGTGAATCTGTTCGTAACCGCTTGATTTTATACGCTGATTTATTGAAGAGTTATGTCTCCGTATCTGTGTGCATTATCCAAATTAATTTTATTTCATCTTGTCGTCTCAAGTGATTGGCTTTAACTCGTTCCAGTTCAAAACCGCATGGATCAGCTACAGAGTAATCCCCGTTTTTCCAATAGCAACCCCCACTCAGCATCTACGCAAATCCGCTTTGCGACCAATAAACCAGGCCACATAGATCTGCTAACCACACCACCGTCGGTGTGCAACACAGACAGCCGCAACCCGCATACACAATAGCGAAGGCAGTGATTCGTCCCGCCGCCACCGTGCAGACTTGACCTCAACGCGCTGCCGTGATTTCGCGTGTTTACGCCCTCAAAACAGTAATCGAGCGTGTGTCAGCCCCACCACCCACTTGACCGACAGCGTTTGAATTCAGCCTATTCGTGTAGACATTGCAGCGAACGATATCCGCAGAGTTGACGACCACAATTGAACTCACTGTTTGCTCACGGAAAGCTAGGCCTAAAGCTTCAGAATTAAACTTTAATTGTGGCGCAGAAAGCTGTGTTAAAATTGTTTGATTTGGAATAGAATGCATAAACTGCCGTTAAGAATTCCGCCGTCTAAGTAATCCCTTTGCTTCAGTGAGATAAAGAAACAGTAATATGACTGATTCCCTCTGGTTCTACACCTAGTGTACGGCTATTCCACTCGGCAGAGGTATAGCTATGTTGGCGTAGAAATGTGACAGACTGGCAACGATTGTAGAGCACGCAGTCGCCGCGAGATCAGTAGCACAGGAACCAGAGAAATCAGTGCCTCGAACTCGGTGCTCATCATCAAACGCCAATGCAAAACAGTTGTAGCCAGGCCGAAGACAAGAGCAATGATCCAGAGTTGGCCACCCCGATACACGGGGCTGCTCACAGCGATGTGTTCGTCACACCTTCATCGGAGGCAGGTGCCACATTGAATACTGCAAGAGGACGGAAAACATACGCGCCCTTTGTTGCTACCCACTTGACAGAGGAACCCTCCCCATTGTCACACTAGGTTCAGGTATTACCACTAATACCAGCACGGGATTCAAGACCTCCTCAGTTGTTCAACCAAAGAAAGCAACCACACATCCCTCGAAAAAGGAGAACATGAGACGAAATCATAGTGTTTAGATGTACGGAATACTGTATTATAGAGCAAGTAGAAATGAATTCTATACAAGTCTTTCGAAATATGGTGAGAAACGTTAGAAAAATTGTCAGCCTTGAATATCGTTATCGTTTTCATGTAACGTTTAAAATATCTGCCTCACGGTATTGCAGAACTCACAAATGTGACGTCATCGTAAGTGTGCAATCGTTCTCTGAATCGAATAGTGGGAAAATATAAATTTAACCACGTTTTGAACTGGCGCACAGTGTTGCCTCTATCACACGTTCAGGCAAATATTTACCACTCTCCGTTCGAAGCACAGTGGGTGGGGAACACGCTTCACATCCGGCAAGACAAGTCTGTATCTGTGTCCCCGTGTGCTTCATGGCCCCTGTAAGTGCAGCATTGGCTTCAACATGGGGAAGCTAACGAGATGTAGAATACGGTAGGTCATAATGAGGTCGACTCGCACCCGACGGTATGACAAGGTGTAGAGTCCTAGTTTCTCGCACCGGTCTTCATACCCCAAGTCACGTAAACTCGGGATGAGTCTGGTAGCAACGTGTTGGACCCGTTCGATCTTTTGTGCCTCGCCTCGGGTAATCGGTAAGTAGGCAGGCGAATCGTACTCTAGCATTGGTGTAATGATGGAAGAGAAGAGGCGAGTGGCAACCTCTTCAGACCATGTGCTGATGCTACCTTTAAGCGCTCAAAGCATGCGCAGTCCGTTACGATATAGCCTGTTCGTGTTGTCCACCCACTTGATCGTAGCGCGAGAGTACACCTAGGTCCTTTTCCGGAGGGTATGGCATATTGGGGTTGGCAGTCAAGGGTGTAGGTTCGGCCGTCAGCACCCTTCCCCAGGCTCATAAATACAGACTTGGCTGGGTTGACCGGGAGATGAACTTCTGCAGACCATGTGGATAGGCGGTTGAGGTCTTGCTGAAGTAGGTCACAGTCGTCGGGAGCGTCAATTTCTCTCCAAATCTTCATGTCGTCCGCAAACAAGGCACACGGCGACCGGAGAAGCTGAGGTAGATCGTTGACGTGGGTCAGGAACAGAGTGGGCCCCAGCACAGTGCCTTGAGGCACGCCACTTGTAGAGGGATATCAGTCAGTTAGATGGTCGTCGACCTGTACCCTCCACTTTCGTCCAACAAGAAAGTCGCGGATCCACCGGTGCAGTGAGCTACCGACACCACACATCCTGAGTTTGTGAAGGAGAACCGGTTTAGTGAAATCGATGAATATCACGTCGACAAACTTCCCCTTGCTTATTGCCTTCAACCACTCATGCCTCGTCACAAGCAAGTTTGTAATGCATGAGCGGCCTTGCATCAAACCATGCTGTGCGTGGGTCAGGACCTTTTTTGACTGTAGCAACTGCAGCAATCTCTTCTTCACGATTTTCCCAGCAAGCTTTTCCAAAATAGGTGTCAGACAACTTGGCCTGTAGTTGTCTACTTTGCTAGGGTCACCGCCTTTCGGAACAGGCTTCACCACCGAAATTTTCCAGTCAATCGGCAACGAATCTTCAGATAGCGACCTGTTGAAAATGTCAGTCACGGCAGGAGAGATGATGGTCGAAAGTGACTTGAGAATCACTGGGTGAAGCCCATCATATCTGGCAGGTTTGGTGCCGTCAAGGTTGGCGAGTAGTTGACATACCTCTTCAACGCCGCAATTCAGACTGTCGAGTTCGGTAAAAGCGGTACACGTCGAACTCGGAAAAGGCACCTGGCCATTCGCAAATACAAAAGCGAGGTGCGCCGCCAACGCGGACGCACGCTCAGTGCTGGAGGTTAGGGGCTGTCCATCCGGGCCATCCAGCACTGGCACATCACCTACCGGCTTCAGGCGTCGCTTCACGTATGCAAAGATTCTCTTTGGGGCGGTCTTCGCGGCGATTGCGAGTTGCTCTTCGAAATGTCGGCGCTCATTCTTTTTTGCACTGTTTCAGAGGTTCCGTTGGATTTTATACCCTTCATAGTCATTGGCAGAGCCAGAGAGGAGAGATTTGTCCCACAGTCTGCGCCACCTTCGAGCCAGATTTCCATATTCCTTGTCAAACCAAAAGGCTTAATCGGTTCAATCTTCCGGCATTTTAATGGCACAAATTGGGAACACAATGATGTCAATCTCTTTTTTCTACATATCCAACAGTCTTCCACAGATGCAGCTTGTGACAGAGACCAATCCAGTTGGATCGCGACTCGAGCTAGACCATCGAAGTCCGTTTTCCAATAGTTGTAAGCTGGTTCCAGCGGACGTGAATACGGCAAAGGTAATTCCATATCAGCTATGAGCACTGAGTGGTCGCTTGTAGCTAGGGGCTCCAGGATCTGAATGTCATGCACTCGTTGTTCGTAGCTCGTTAACATCAGATCGAGACAGGACGGGGTTGAGCGTGATGTTATGCGTGTTGGCTGGCACATGTGTTGCGATGCACCAGTTTCAAGTACCAAATCCGCGAAGTTTGCTTTAACCTCACTATGTCCAGGCATCAAATGCACATCAAGCCATCGTATTCGAGGACCGTTAAAATCGCCCATAAGTAGCAGGTGTGAACGACTCATGTGGGTTCGAAGATGGGGCAGCCAATGGAAACAACGACTCAGGGGGCTGCGATAAACTGCTCCAACAAGCAGTTCTCAGCGCCTATGGCGGATGGAGCACCACATTAGCTCACACAAACCATCGTCACTTCGGTAGGTGCTCCCAAGTTTCCCACGCAGAGAAGACCGGATGTAAAGCAAGACACCACCACGGGCATTCTTTAGGCTATCGCATCGGAAGCACGAGTAACCGCTGAGTTCAAGTTCTTGGGTGTATAACACTGAATGCAGCCATGTTTCTGCGAGTCCCACTACCTCTGGCCGCTCAGACGCAACGTAACAAAGCTCATCGCGCCTATTCAAAACACTGAAAACGTTTGTGAACGCTACTCGCAGGCCGCAGCAGGAGCCGCCCGGCGTGCTTGAAGTGTGAGCAGCCTGTTTATCCTGATTCTCAGATTCTTGGAAACCACCCGTAAATTTACGATACGAAGATTTGTTTCCCCTTCACCAGTACGTCTTTTCAGCTCAATGATGGCGGGCTTGAGCCTCTCTCTGTATACTGGGTCCTGGTCTGGACGAACATGGGTCTTCAAACCTTTCAGTCTACATAGGCGGGAGATGATCAGTCTTGGACTGGCTTCGTCCACGAAAGTGATTCTTATAGGCCGACGGGTAATTTACCTCACTTTTACCGAGCCCTCACCAGGGTCGAGGAGTCTGTCAATCAGACTGGAAAAAACGACATCGTGATCGTAGCGCACTTGGGGTGATGAATCATTGGACTCCGGCGCGTGGAAGATCACGAGGTTATAACGCCTCTGGTCGGACGAGGTTGACCTTGCAGGGCGAAGTATTTTACTAGCCTCACTTGGTTTGGCTAACTGCTGACTTACAGAACACCAAAAAAGGTAAGTTACTAGATGACAGGAGACATTGTGACGCCCTATGTCAACTAATAGGGGTCCAAGCTAGGTCATCTAGTACGATGCGCCTCGTCCGTCATCCGAACTCCGTACACTACGGTGAACCGCGGTTAGTACACAACAGATAACGCAAGCAATGATGCAGAGACAGTTCTCTTATCAGCCACTTGCTTCCGTATCACCCCATGCACGGTACGCATTTTTCCAGATGTTTCATGGAGTGAACGCCGGGAACGCAAACTCAACTCGTACGACTACATCAAACAGAAAGACATAAAATCTTTTTTTTTCTAAGATGTCCCCGAGCTTCAGGCTCCAAGCGAGTTAAATTCCAAAGTGCATGCCTGGGATGAATAGCGCTTCAGCCGCGAAGTACTGGCGCTCGAAAATGTGAGCACCAATTTGACCTCAAGATTGTCATCATCGCTTAACTACAGAGGGGGTTATCCACGAGTAATAAAAGTAACACTGCAAACCAAACCCATAGCGGAAAAGGTGATGGAAACGTGGCTAACACTGCGTAAGAAATAGCTATCCGAAGTAAGTACAAAGTCGATGGACTCCAGAACAAAAATCGACGATATGACGCTAAACATGCAACCCTTGTGTGCGCCCCCGTGAGCAGGTCGCTCAAAACCGGGATGCAGTCAAATGGCTCTGTCAGCTGAAGGATGTCTAAGTTTGCAGTCGTCTACTGACGCCGAGAACTTTACACGAGAAACCGGAATCACCCTGTGGTCAGCGATTACGGTTCAACAACAAAAAACTACCTACAACCGACCCCACAAAAGTTGGCAAAACCCCTCATCCAGAAACCGCGACTATAAGTACACTGCTAATCTCTGAGGCCCTCACATGCTCGTATACCAAAACACAAAATCTCAGGAAGTCATCCGAGGTTCGTACTCGTCACGCTTCCACTCCTTGGGATATCTTCATGATAACTGAAACATGGCTGAATACTGTGATCATTGATGCTGGGATAGTCCTGCCAGGCATGATTCTCCTACGAAACGATTGATCCAGCAGAGAAGGCAGTGTAATCCTATATTACCGATCTGACCTGCGTACCGATAACATCGACGATCTAGTTACGCAAGACATCGTATCCCTATGGTGGCGCCTACAATTAAAACGTGGTGATGTGTGCTCAGTTGCAATTATAAACCGCCCTCCAAGCTCCACCCTGGAAATGGATCAAGACTTGGCGTCTGCTATGTATCAAATTCTAGCACGGTCATATCGTTACATCCTTTTGGTTGGGGACTTCGACCTGCACACAATCGAAATCCCGGCTTTGCTCTGCAAACAATTTAAAGCGAACTTGCAAGAGGTAAACGTCGATATACTGATGTATAACGTGGTCACCGCTCCTACGAGATTCCGAACTGGCGACGAGCCATCTGTAGTAGATCTTGTGTTCATCAAGCAAGAACTAATGGTTGGTATAGCACACAAAAGTAGACCGCTTGACTCTAACGATCACTTCCGCTACATCTGCTGAGCGGAATACATCTGTGAAAAGAGCGAGGAAGTTTATGTTGTCACCACGTTCAAAGAAACTACCTGGTCTTTCTTAGCTGAGAAGCCTCTCGATGTCGCCTAGGAGATTTTCACCCTGTTCAGCAGGTTAGTAACAATCACGTCTGAAACTAAAATCCCTCGCCCGAAACAAATGAACTAATTCCTGAAGAGACGGACACCAAAATGTATGATCCTAAGGGATTCAAACTGGCGCGCTTATGGAGCTTGTCCGGATGCGCATGCATGGGATGTCTATATAACGCAGCGAAGTCACTGTGTGAAATTAGTCCGCGACGATATACTTAAACATCAACAGGACTTAGCGACGAAATTCACTGAAGGTCCTAATATGTTCTACAGGCAAGTAAACAAGCTCCGCAGAGTGCAGCGCGGGATCCCAGTTCTAGGTGCAGTAGATAGTATGACACTTACTACACGTTGCAGCAACAGTTTACCCGCAATTTCCGAAGTGAATCGTCATCTCACCCGTCCATGGCATAACTCACTCCACTCACAGGACTAAGACATGTATTCTTCATCGATGCAAATGTGATGAAAGGGCAGCTGTCGCACGCGCACAGCTCTTCTTGTGTGGACAATATCAGACGGAAAGCATTAAAATCAGTCGCCATGAACCTCGCCGAACTCTTGGTTCGGTTCTTCCAAGGAAGCCTTCAGGAAATGCATGTTCCGACCATGTGGAAACAGGGGATAGTTACTCCTATTTTCAACAGTGGGAATCGTTCGGGAAATTCTAACTACCGTCCAATCAGCCCCTCCAAGTGTTATCCAAAGTTATGGAAGGAATAATCGCAGAAGCGCTTATAGGATACCTTGAGAGCAACAACATCATAGTGTCACAGCAGCATGGATTCCGCCAAAATCTGTCCCGCAACACAAACTTGTTACTAGTCCGAGCAAGCTGGAAGAAGCCAACCGATGACAGATAAGGACCTGACGTCGTATACTTGAACTTCTCTAAAGCATTCGATCACCTGGATAGCTGTATTCTTCTTCACAAAATTCAAAGTCACGGGATCAGTGGCCTTGTGCTTGCTTGGGATAAGCAACTTCATCATTCAACGTCAGTTGGATGTGAGAGTCCACAACGACATCTCCGATCCAACCTAAGTCCAATGTTGTGTGCCCCAAGGATCGGTACCAGAATCACTTCTGTTCCTGATATTCATGAACGGTCTCGCTAGGATGCTCCAACCTGACTCCTTACCATTTATAGACGACGTCAAAATCTGGCATAAGATCAAGACAGTGGGCGAGCACGCGGCACCAGAAAGAAATCTCGACAGGGCTTACACGTGGTCCACCGAAAACCGGATCTACTTTAACCAGGTGAAATGCAAAGTTCGGAGCATACACCATCAGCGTAAACAAAAATATCGACTTGGAGAGCAGCTGCTAGAACATGCTATCCAGGAAACTGACTTAGCAGTGATCGTGCAAGACGATCTTGACTGCTTGAAACAGACCGAGAAAGGATCCAGAAGAGCTAGTCAACAGGTTAGCCTCGTACGAAGGGCGTTCAGGAGGTTCGAGCCATCAATCTTTTCACAAATAATGAATGCCTACGTGAAGTCCCAAGTGGAACAAGCGATCCAGGCCTGGCGACCTCGTCGCATATAGAGTGCTGCTGCGTCCGAAGCTCCACAAGGTGGGGCGACAAAAATCGTTAGAGAACTGTTTCCTCTCTCCTACGAACGCAGACTGCAATCCCTAGGCTTGTACATCGGCGAATGCTGGCGCCTGCGAGAACTTATTATGGTGCAGCAACTACTGACTAACCGCAACCACGCCTGTCGCGATCTGTTACGTATCTGCCACAATACCAACCTTAGAGACTATCAGCTTAAAATGACCACACACCACAGTCGACTTACGTGTCGATAAAGCCTTCTCTTCTACCGGGTCTCTAGACCGTGGAAGGCTCTTCTTTCCCACGTTATGTTACCCCCCCCCCATAACAAGGCGGTTAAAAAAACGATTCGACCGAACTCTATCCCATTTACATTACGCGATTTAATGTTTCCATCTAAAGGGGAATCAATGCGAACGGCGTGCTCACCGATCTTCTCTGGTCCATAACGATGAGCAGACCATGTGAATAACTCGGTTAGTCATCTTAAAAAAGAATTTTTCCTTTTTCCTGTCACTTCAAACAGTCATTTGTAATCCCCATTCCGGTCACCCTCCGGGAGTTATCAAGTAATGCATTCTTGCCCGTTATAAATCATTGCTCATACCCTTCTCGATATTACCTAGGGAACTAACACTAAATATTCGTCGGTTTACAGCAAATGAGCAATACATGGATTTAGTAAAATATATGTAAAATTGCGTCCGCGCCAATTTGTGATCCACGCCACACTCATCACCACCCAGTACACGTATCATGCGCTCACGACACATGTCACCCTGGGGTACGATGACATTGTTGAGCAGCTGGGCGTGACTACTCTGTGGATGCGTACAAGTAGCAGTATCACTCGCAAACAGTTCAAAATGAGTTCAACAGTTCAATAGTGTGTGATGGGATAAAAAGCACAAGACCCACAGGATGGAAGTGCAAAAGAAAATTAACTCAAAAAGGTTCTAATGTGGAACGTGGAATATCAGTAGTTAAGCCATTGCACTTTATCAAACGGTTGTGTAGCATTGATCACTAAGATGAAACTCGAATGGTTTTTCAAATGTCGTGAGGTCTAGTACGTTCACATGTGCTGATAGTGCATTCCAGAGCACAGATACTAAGTGAGAAGAAATACTTTCTACAATTCACACGGCAGTGTTGCGTCATTAGTTTCAGGTGGTTCCCTCGGCATTGTTTGTAAGGGGCTAGAGTCAGCAGTGATGTACATGGATGCTCGCTCTCAGTTAGTATCCGGTATGTAAGAATAAGACGTTCGCAAAGCCGTCGGTATTCCGAGGAGAACACACCGAGTACACGAAGGCGCAGTTCGAAACTGAGACCGGATAGTCCACGCATTGCCTTTGCGGTTCTTCTTTGGGGTTGTTCCAATAGACGCATGTCGTGTTGTAACCATGGAAATCAGGGCTGAATTGCATATTCAACGTGAGAACGAATATACGAGTTAATCAGCAATGGTATTAGCCGTCGCTCAAAGGTGCCGAGAGCTCGCCACAAAAGCCTCATGTTCAAGTTTGCCACACTTGCTTCTTTCGAACATTGGAGTGAATTGTCGAGACTTTCTTGCATAAGTATACCTAAGTCGCGTTCGCTAGTCACGTGTAAGAAGGGCGTGATGTCCGAAAAGATGTGTTAACGAAGCTGCTGCGCACCGTCAGCAGGTGGCATTTTGCAGGGTTCAGTGGGAGATGGTTCGTTTCTGCTAGTTCCTTAATCCGCGCCAGATCATCCTGAAGATAGACAAGCTCGGATGCTGAGCGAACCGCTCTCCATTTTTGTAATTAGTAGGGGATTAATTAGGTTTTTGTGTAAATTCGTCGCAAGTTAGACACAGGCATCGTCTGCAAATATTGGCATAGGGGATAGAATGGCTGCCGGAAGGTCATTAATGTAGACTAAAAACAGTAGCAGGCCGAGGACGGATCCTTGCGGTACACCACTGGAGACGCATAGGCTTTCAGTGTGAGTGTCGGCCACTCTTACTTTGATTGCTCTGTCGTGCAAGTAGTCTTCCAACCAGGTGAGCAGGGAACCGTTGATACCGTAGGCAGCAAGCTTTTGGAGGAGAAGTGATTGACCCTGTGGGATGCTTAGAAAAATCTAAGTAAATAACATCTATGGGGACTACTTCATCAGCCGCCCTAGTCCATGAGTCTCGAGTAGACAGCAAATTAGTTAGTTAAGATTGTCTGCGTCTGAAACCATGTTGGGCGATCACCGATTCCATAACTTTTGATAAAACAGGAAGGAGAGTAATAGGTCGGAAGTTCGCAGGATCCGATCGCCTACCTCCTTTATATATTGGAGTGGTAATTCCCATTTTCCACTCAGATGAGAGTGTATGGGAGTAAGCAGACCCTGAAAAAGGCCACAAGTGGTACTGCTATGGTGGGAGCAAAAGTTTTACGTACTTTTGGGCAGATCATGTCGATTCCAGGGCCACTGTACTCCCGGAGAGATTGCAATTTGCTTGCTTATGATCGTCAGGTCATGAAATAAAAAAGAAATCGCCAACTTTACGCCGTAATGGCGCGTCGCTGGTAGGTGACCACCATCAATCGCGCACGGGTTGAGTATACCGCCAGGAAGCCCAACCCTACGCGTATTGCAAACCATGCGCGCAGACCACTCGGCCACCTGCCATGGGTGGCGCACAGTGAGAGCAGCAGGTCAGCGTTCCCATTGGCTGTGCCAACAACATACGAACCGACTACGTTTGTTCACACTGGGGCATGACGCCTAACGCGCGCATTGAAATTATCCAGTAGTCGGTCGCTCCTCGGCACAGACTGTAACACGGAGGATAACTGAGTGACAAATTGATCTTTCATGTCATCAGGATAACACATCGTTGGGCCATACGTGCTAATAAAATTGGCTAGTTTACCTCTTCCAAGTCGCAGCAGAAGAGTGATCAATCGTGGGCTGATGCCAGTAGGCTGCGCCACCAGCTACCCATTCAGGCGGTCGAAGGGTGCAAATCTGATCTCATGTTCACGTGGTGTTGTGGTTACGTTTCCCACCCGGTATAACATGTAACTAGCATCAGCTGCATGCAGGTTTCCTAGCTCAGTGAGTCGTGTCTCGCTTATTGCAGCAATGTCCATCTCGTGGCGCGCGCGATTGCCATCGCGACCATTGGCGTGTGTCGCTCACTCGTGTTCCGGTCGAATAGTGCGCGCACGTTACAGCACCCGATGTTGAGCGCTTTGCGCGATGGCGAGCAGTCGCACGCATGGTTAGATGATATGGGAACGGGGAGAGTACGTGCAGGAGATGAAGCAAGGTGGCGTCAGCGGATGCACGTTTACGCTTATGCACCTCGCTGTATGCAGCAAACAAGGCGACCCTTTTTCTAGTGCCACTGTAGCATGGAACTATTATAATTGGCATGATGTATGGTTATGGGTTGGATTAGGATATTGACAGGGCGTCCATACCTGACATATGAACGACTCGGGCCCTCAGCCATAGCCTTCGATAAAGCAAACACCCAAAAGACAGCGGACCGAGCGCCATGAGTCAGTGAAGCGACACGCGGAGTTGTGTGTGTCCTGGCAGCTAACTAAAAGTAGGTTGTAACCCAACTCCGACTCAGTGCATAAAAGTTGGACTTACGATCATGATGAACAGCGTAGTGATGAATGCAAACATCGGGGAAATTTCAAATCCGATAACAATTAAGGGTAGTATGATTGAATCTTTGGTTGCAATAGTTAGGACTCGTCTAGGACTTGATGGCCCTTGTATCGGATGCCTGCATGTTTCACGGTTGGAAAGAATGAAGTGACGTAGCTTGCTGCATCAAATAGCCTTACAATTATTGATATCCGCCTGGAACATTAGCACCCCGTCTTTGTCCCGACCAATTTAATGATCGCCCCTATCTACCCTACTCATTCACACAGACTCATTGTCGAACCCAGTAAACCTTGTGTGGCTATTGTGACATTGACCAGTGTGAGTAACCATAGTTGTAAAAAAGCTAACTATGACAATGGTATATATCACTACAACCCAGGTGTTTCAAATGGAAGTGCTATTTTACAAGGCAGCGAAAAATGTATGCGCCATATAGAAGTAAACAAATACCACATAAAAGCAACCTCACGGCCAGTTAAATATGTTGGTAAGTGAACCATTCCATTATGTTAGTCCCACATTTACCTTGTAGGTACGAACGTTTATCAGGCGGCCTTGGCATGGGCTGACCCCAGGGTGATCGAACATGTCCAGGAGAAGTGGGAGCTGGCCCAGGAGAAACTCAAGCAACAAAAGAAGTCGGGCAAGACGAGAGGAAAGGTGTGTTGTGTGGTTTTACGAAATGTTACATTCCGAAGATGTTCTCGTCTGCTAGAGTGCACAGCAGCTTGAATTCCAGATGACTAGGCGGTTATGTGCAATCCCGACGATGTTGGGACCATAACTGGAGAGTCTATGGAGACAGCATAATTCTTTTCTGTGACGCATCTCCCAGACAACCGTTCGTACTGTTACGCTGATGCCCATACATCTGCACAGAAACGGAAGGTGAATAAGAGTGGAGTCTGACTTTGAATTAGCGAAATTACCCAGGTTCTATCGACCATGGAATATGTGCGGTCCTGAGTTTCAGAGTGGGTAGGGACAATAACAACAATAGTAATAATAAAACACGTTTGGATCGATTTTCCTTCTCAGATTCAGTTAATCATTATTTGTATTAGAAAGCGTGCTCGGTTGTGATTATGTATGTCTGGTGCACAATCGCAGCACCGGATAAGTTGCAAATGAAGTGGTATATGCAACGATGTTAGTACTGTTACGTTCACACGTAAGTGTTTGCCTACCCATAGCTGTCTCGCTAATCAGCTTCAACCTTCTCTCCCTAAATTTCGCTAACTAAAGTTTCGAAATGCTTTTTAGCAATCTTTTGCAGCCAGATCCAAAAGCAAAGCGAAACCATTAGCACCTGTCTGGCCGGTGCCAGCCATCGCGATTCGTCGATCGCGTTCGTTGTACCGTGTAGCTACAAGAGGGTCCAGCAACAATCACCCACCAAATGCTACAGCTCCGCCCAAGAACACCTCCACATATTCCAAATTTCCATGGCTTACTCTGCCAACTCGAGCAGAACAACTTGTAAAGTTGGCAGAGGCGCGCGAACGTTATGGATGGGATCATGATCTTCCAGGAGTTTCACTGCGCCCGTTCGACAGGCGTCTGTCGGAACGTCTAAAGGAAGCGCAAACAGCAGAATAGTACTCAGCCGATTTGCCCTGGTACATTTATGTATTACTTATACACTTTTACAAAATACCAAAGACACATTTACCGAAATATGTATAGTCTGAGCACACGAAAACGGCCTTAAGAGCAAGTAACCGACGTGGCTATGCTTTCGTGCGGTTTGTTTTAAAGCTTATGAAATTAGGGTGTCCTAGATCGCGTGATATCTCTTTCAGAACAACCTAGCAAAGGAAACAGCCGCACAGTGGTTGGAAAGAGACCAGCATCTTTTAGTCGGTGCTATTACAAATCGAGTGCGAATGGGAATCGAAATGAGAACGGAAAAAGAATGGCGAAAAAGGGATTCCTGCGTAAAAGATGCCCACGTGTTGAAATGTTTAATTATGTATAGCCAGTTCGCAGGTGATTATCAAGCAGTATTTAAGAGGTACTTTTTGAGAAATCCATTTCTCCAGGTTGTATTCACATTACACGGGAAAAGTATCTGAGCAGCGTACCGATAAGACAAGATAGTACACAGGGTAATGATGGCACAGAACTTGTTTGTTGGTCACAGAACCTTCACATCTTATGATGTTCACTCAAGAAGATGGCGCTTATCAGAAAACCGCGATCGTTAGACCAGGTTTTAATGGCGTGTTTAACCAGGAAAAAGACTTTAATTGGGTGTTAGTATGTGTGGTGGAATTAAGGTAGCTTTTTGAGAATGCGAGTCCCACACAGCACAGCTACCTAGGACTCTTCCGTGCGCAGTCAGTTCAGATATGGTCCTGGCTTCAGACACGAGAAATATTCCACACAGACCGAAGGCTCAAATTCTCCTGAAGAAAGTCTAACGGCCGACTGCAAAAAGTACTTGTGATCCGGAAAGTTCATGATCTAACCCACAGGTGACTCCATTGCCGAATCAGGACGGATCGGTACTATATCTCCAGACCACTGCCTAAACAACTAAATTCAACCAATTTACTGAAATGGTGATTAACTTAGTCCATATGATAGTCAATAGATTTTAATTGCATGGCGTTAGCAAAGTCCATGCGATTTGGCCATGAGTGCTGGCGGCCGTATTGCAGTAGGCATTGCTACAGCATGCGTTGTTATTGCTAACAGTGATGGCCCAAAAACACGTACATGAGTTGCCACTTAATACGCCAATTGTGATCCTTAATGCCTTCATCAAGTGTGTCTGATGGTAGTCAGCGAGAGACGCACCTCCAGAAGAGGTGCACTGTCAATTTACCAAGTGACCGTACAGTACTGGGTAACAAACTAGATGTGTGCACAGCGTACCGTGAGCTCATGTATGTGGTGTGTGTGTGGGGGGGGGTGGGGGTTCGGTGAGGTCGTTGAGTCCGAACACGATTGCCAGTGTGTGAGAACGAAGTATGTAGACAAATTGCACACTGGGGAAAGAACTGGTCAAGGCAGAATAAGTTCACATTAATGCGGATTGCACACATGCTATTCGAAGGTACAGTAAGGGCTAAACAGTAGAAGTTAGACTTAGTGCTCAGCCGGCACTAGTTGATGTTTTCACGTAATACCCTCAACGCAGGCTGGAACACGCCCGTGTCATGGACACATATGGTTGGTATGCTAACACTGCGGGCGCCTCGTTGAGGCATGAGGTTATAAGTGCCAGGACAAACTGCTTTTCTTTAACAAAGTTAATGACAAAGTATCCAAATGAACAACAATAACGCCAGTGAACCAGAAATGCAAAGAATACTGATTCGCATGGAAGTCACTTTGGAGACTACTAGGGTGTTAGGAGTAATGTACCTCGAGTATTGTGTTGCTCGATTGGGTTAGGCAGAAGTTCAGACCACATAATCACAGTGAAAGGCGCAGATCCGAGTGGGTGTGGATTGAAACGTATTCCACATCGTGATACACTCGGTGATTTTAGGGATCCCTTCGCCTAGAGCTGGTGTTTATTTTCGTGAACAAAGTGGTTATGAACAAGTTGAAATCACAGCAATGCCCTATGAATGTAAGTGACCACTTGCATGCGAAATGTTGTGCTTGCCGTCACCTGAATCAGGCGAGGGGAATAGTGGTGGTCCGCACCTGATGGACTGAGTAACACTACGATCATGGATACAAGGCCAAATGATTGGTTTCTAATTTCAGGGGCAGTCTAATGGTTGTAAAAATGCAATCAGCTGATAAGCCGAGCGGCGCTGAAGTCGACACAACCAAGATTACATCCGCTCGGTCAGCTCTTTTGAGGGGTGTTAATCGAAAATCAGTTATTTCATAACGGCTCATAGGCGGACGCTGGCAGTATCGTCCGCTTGTTTCACCATCCAGACGTTCAGAGGAATAAATTAAACGAGTTGGTATCCTACAAGCGGCTGCACGGAGTCGGACAAGCCAGTCATTCTCAAAACCACTCATCAGTTCCCACTCAGAGAAGTCGCACCTTCATGTCCAGTATCCTCCTCGCGACAATAGTTGCGCGCAATTCATACTGCATCCGTCTGCAAATCACAGACAAGGGCAAGAAATATGGCACCAACGTAAGTAATACAGCACCCAAACTGATTGACTTTCGGTGCAGCTCGACCTCAACCCTTCACTTTATGACTGGACTTACTTGAGAAATCACCATATAACGGTGAGCCGATTGGTTGACAGCATGCGGTTCCGAATTTGCCTGTCGCTGCGGCCACCATGGGGACAGCCACCCGACGTCTGCGCCTACAGTTGCACTATGGGTGGCTTGCGCTAAACCCCCCACAAACCCCATATCCATGGCAAACCTGAAGGAGTAAGACTGGGAGGATTATGGATGACAGCAACGTTTCATCAGCGGAGCCGGCTCTCACTCCTTCAACATGCAGAACGGTAACTTTCCTGTCTAAAGAATTACTAAATCGTGCGTACCCGAAGTATACAAGGCGGTGGCATGATCGTATTCTTCCTAATACTGGATTAAACCACTCTTTGAGTATAGCAGGGACAAAAGGATCGTGCACCCACTTTCGCCACAGCAAAGATTCGCAGTCTCTTGGAGCCAGTAGTCGAGGTGGAAAACCCCAGGCAGGTAGACACGTTGTCAACATGCACCTCAAGCGCATCCACACCGGGGATATCAAGTAACAGCCAATCACTCGAGAAAAAGATAAGGAATAAAATAAATCGAGTAATGCATAAGGAAACATGACAAAAATCTTAAATTAATGAGCATATGAAATAAGTCTTTAACAAAGGATCAGAAAGTACATTTTACGGAAATGATACAAGCGTGAAAATGTTATCGAAATTAACTGAAATTGGCTTAAGCGAGTTGTGCAGGTTTATAGAAGAGTGTACAGGTGGACATTTATTTGAGAAAGAAAAGCATTAGGACAAAATTGAAAACCCACCACCTGAAATAAAGAGATTTAGCATGCAAGCACCCGGTTAGTAAATCGAATACAGCGTACATACAAACACCGCACTGGTTCTGCCTACGTTCTCTGCAGGACCCGTCGTCGCCTCGGTAGTGGCCCCGAGTGGCCTCGCTCATGGCTCACTAAGCCTGCCTGACTCAGGCACTCGCGACCGCATGTGCTACAGCACCATGCGCTTGATGTCGATGGAGAACAACCTATCGGTGCTTGCCGCTTCTTCTCTGCATGCACGAGGGCTTTCTCCTGCACCTCGGCAACTGCTTTCGTGATCAGATCGCGCTATGCACGCCGATCAACCGCCTTCGATTCCCATGATCTGCAATCAAAATTAGAACGTGAGATGCTCACTTTAATCATGTCCTAGTAACGTAACTTTGGTTTTCCCACGTGCCGCTTCCCTATACTCAGCTAATCATATAAGAGTTGTTTCGGCATCCGCGTTGAATCCATACGACACACATGACCGATCCACCTCAGAAGTCTCAGCAAAAGTATGCAGTCCACTGCATACATCCCACCGCGGAGTAACGCTTCCGTGTCTGCAACTCTGTCGCCCGAACCATATATATATATATATACATTATATATGTATATATATATACATATATATATATATATATATATATATATATATATATATATATATATATATATATATATAAATTTCTCCTGGGTGATTTCAACGCGCGCGTTGGGCGTGATGCATAAGCATGGACAGATGTTATCGGGGCGCACGGCGTTGGTTCAGCGAATGCGAACGGTGACAGGCTGCTCTCACTGTGTGCCACTCAAGGCCTGACGATCACGAACACTCGGTTTGCACTGAGTGCGATTGATATAGAAAGTTGGACGAACCCACGGAGTGGTCACGCTCACCTGCTCGACTATGTCATCGTACGTCAGCGTGATATGCGTGAAGTGCGCATGACACGTGTACTGCGTGGAGCTGAGTGTGGCACTGATCAGAAATTGGTGAAGACCAAACTGTACATATATTTTCGTAAATCGATGTATTGCACTCCCGCCGTGAATCGGCGTAAATTTAACATTCTCTCCCTCGGTACTGTGGCGAAACGTATTGAGCTGGAGAAGGCGATGGCTGCACGCCTGTGTGATGTGGACTGCATAGCCACAGTGGGTGACCTGTGGAACCACATTCGCGACCAGGTGACAGCTGCTGCCGAGGAGACCATCGGGCGTGCAAACTGTAAACGGCCTGATTGGTTTGATGACAACAATGCGACGATTGGCGCATTGGTGTAGTGGAAGAATGCAGCATTTGCTGCACATGCTGCAGACTCCAGTGACTTGGGAAAGGGTAGTCTGTTTCGAAAAGTATGACGGCGACTGATCCGAGAGCTCCGTCGCATTAAAAATGCATGGTGGACGGAGAAGGCGAAGAAGATGGAATGCTACGTCGAACGCCGCCAACAAAAGAATTCTTCGAATCCTTGAAGGCGGTGTATCGAACCAGATTGGAGCCGCTGAGGACGCTGATCGATGGTAGTTCAGGCGCTAGCTGTGCGCACACACTGCAGACATAATGCAGACCTGGCGGAAACACTTTGAATGTCTCTTGAACAACCGTTCAGAGATCGACTGGCCTACATTGAACGGCCTCAAGCAGCACGATGTGAAGAAGAGTCTGGCCTACACGCCGACACTGGATGAGACGCAGAGAGCCCTTGCTCAGCTGCGAAACGGCAAATGTGCCGGAGCCGACGGGATCCCGCCTGAAGTATTGAAACACGGCGGACCCGCGTTGTTGACTGCGCTGCACCACTTGGTGCAACGCGTATGTATTGAGGAGGAGGTGCCTCCTGAGCTGAAGGACGCCCTTGTGCTACCACTGAACAAGGGCAAAGGGAACAAGCAATGTTGCACGAATTATCGTGGCATCAACTTGTTGAGTTGTGTGGGCAAGGTGATTGCCCGAATACTGCTCAACCGCCTCGTCAGTCAGGTTGTGGAACCTAACGTGGCGGAAGAGCAATGTGGATTCCGTTCGGGTCGCAGCACTATAGATATGGTGTTTGCGGTTCGTCAGTTGCAGGAGAAGTGCAGAGAACGACACCAGCCATTGTACTCGGTTTTCGTTGATTTCACCAAGGCATTTGATACGGTGAACCGCGAGGCATTGTGGCTGGTGTTGGATAAGTTTGGTTGCCCGCGTAAGTTTGTAAGTTTAATTGAATGTCTGCACAGTGGTATGCGATCGAGGATGCAGCTGAGTGAAGAGACCTCGGATGACTTCGCAGTTATCTCTGGTGTGAATGAACGCTGTCTTAGCTCATGCCCTGTTTAATATATATCTTCATGCAATGTTGTCTTGTGCCTTTGATGCCCCTTGTGCTTACGGTGTTCGCTTGGAGCACCGTATTGATAGTGGGTTGCTAAACATCCGTCGTTTCGGTGCGAGAACTCTGGTCTGTGAGACATTCGATGTTGCTGTTTGCTGACGACTGTGCGTTGTTTGCACACAGCGCGGATGAGTTGCAGCACATGACTAGTGCTCTGGCTTCGACAGCGGCCAAATTTGGGCCCACCATCGACACAAGCAAAACTGTCTCTCTTTCAGCCTTCACCGGAGGTGCAATCTTCAATATTGCCGCAAATCAGCATTGGTGCTGAAGTATTGGAAACCACCTCCCGCTTTTGCTACCTTGGGAGTGTGATATCGACTGATCAGGAGCTACACGTTGAGTTGCGTATTCGCGTGTCGAAGGCGGCAGCGCCATTCGGGAAGCTTGAGTACGGAGTGTGGAACAACCATCAGGTTAGCATTGGCACTAAGCTGATGGTGTACAAATCCATGGTACTGTCCGTTCTTCTATACGGCAGTGAAACGTGGACGATGTACCGTTGGGATGTGCGATATCTCGAGCGGTTCCATCAGCAGTGTCTGCGACGAATTTTGCGCATCGGTTGGGGCGCCAGAGTCGCAGACACGGACGTGTTACGCAGAAGTGGGATGTATGCAGTGGACGGCATACTTTTACTGCGACACCTGAGATGGCTCGGTCATGTGAGCCGTATGGATTCGGCGCGGATACCGAAACAACTCGTATGCGGTCAGCTGAGTATTGGGAAGCGGCACGCGGGGAAACCAAAGTTACGTTACCAGGACATGATTCAAGTGAGCCTCACACGTTCTAATCTTGATTGCAGATCATGGGAATCGAAGGCGGTTGATCGGCGTGCATGGCGCGACCTAATCGCGAAGGCAGTTGCTGAAGTGCGGGAGAAAGCCCTCATGCAAGCAGAGAAGAAGCGGCAGTTGCGGAAGCGGCAAGCACCGATGAATTTACTCCATCGACATCGAGCGCATGGTGCTGTAGAACATGCGGTCGCGAGTGCCTGAGTCAGGCAGGCCTAGTGAGCCATGAGGGAGGTCACTCGGGACCACTGCCGAAGCGACGACTGGTCCCGCAGTGAACGTAGGCAGCACCGGCGCAGCGTTTGTAGGCACGCTGAATTCGATTTACTAACCGCATGCTTGCATGCTAAGTTTCTTCATTTCATATATATATATATATATATATATATATATATATATATATATATATATATATATATGTGTATGTGTGTATTTGGCGGGAGAGCGTATAGTGCGCTGAGGCTGATGGTGGCTAGATCCTGACAGATGATCTACCCACTGCTGCTACTGTTGCGCCATTGGCTCATGTCCTGGACGCCTCCTCGTGGCGACCGGTGGGTGGGAGTTGGGTTACGCCTTTCTCCCTGCTAAGATCCAGGACACCAATCCGCATGAGTGAATGAACTGACCATGTGCCAGACCTGCTGCGTTTCGGGTGTTCATTTAATCGAAGGCTTTGGCTGAGGACCCGAGTCGTTCTACTGTCAGGTATGGGCGCCCTGACAGTATCCTAGTCCATCCTCTTCGTAGGTTAGGAAGTGGTCGATGGCCCACTTCCCGTAAAACCTAGCCATGGGAGACAACAGGTCTACGGGTTATAAGCTCACAGCTCGAGTGGCGTAGAGCATCGTCCCTGACAGTGGGAGAGCAACTGCGGGTGTTCACTGGTTTGCTACTGCCCGCCTCAAGCCAGGCAGCCCCTGGTCAAATTAGTGCAACCCCGCCAAAACCCACCTCCGTCCGGCCATGGTCGCAGGTGTATCCTACTACGGTCGCAAAATATATATAAATCGTTCCAGTACCGCCAAGGCTGCGTGTGATGGCCTTCAAGCAGATCCCAATCTGTCTTTGCAATCACATTCCCGAGCTGGATCTGCTCCCCACTGTCTTGTGGGTCAGGCTATTGAGCTAAATGCTCCGGGCGGAGTCCCTCAAGCAAAACTCCAAACCACCCACTACCTTGTGGGTCAGGCTATTGGGCCAAAGATTACGGGTGGAGTCCCTCAAGCGAACCTCCAAATCAACCACTGCCTTGTGAGTTAGGCTATTGAGCCAAAGGCTCCGAGTGGAGTCCCTCAAACAAAGCTCCGAAGCACAACGACCACCTCACGTGCGATTGCCCACCAATGCAATCGTATGCCTGCGCGCAAAGCACTCAGCACCGGGTGTTGGAAGGTACGCACACTACTGGACCGGAACTCCAGCGAACGCCGGAGCGACGCACTGCACTGGTGGCGATGGAACTGGCGCGCTACAACATCGATACTGCTGCGCTCAGCGAAACCCGGCTCGCTGAGCAAGGTAAGTTGCATGAAGCAGGTGCCGGTTACACATTCTACTGGGTAAGCAACGCCGCCTCAGCACCACGTGATCGTGGGGTCGGATTTGCAATATCCGATCGCCTCCATGGCCAGCTGGTGGGTGAACCAACAGGCATCCGCGCGCGACTGATGATTGTTCGCCTACGACTCGGAAGAGGTAAGTTTGCCACTTCTGCAAGCGCGTACGGTCCGACCATGTGCTATTCTGATGACACGCGTGATCAATTCTACACTCAGCTATCCTCCGTGATACGGTCTGTGCCGAGGAGCGACCGACTATTTTTGCTGGGTGATTTCAACGCGCGCGTTGGGCGTGATACATCGGCATGGACAGATGTTATCGGTTAGCACGGCACTGGTTCAGCGAATGCGAACGCTGTCAGGCTGCTCTCACTGTGTGCCACTCAAGGCCTGACGATCACGAACACTCGGTTTGCACTGAGTGCGATTGATATAGAAAGTTGGACGAACCCACGGAGTGGTCACGCTCACCTGCTCGACTATGTCATCGTACGTCAGCGTGATATGCGTGAAGTGCGCATGACACGTGTACTGCGTGGAGCTGAGTGTGGCACTGATCAGAAATTGGTGAAGACCAAACTGTACATATATTTTCGTAAATCGATGTATTGCACTCCCGCCGTGAATCGGCGTAAATTTAACATTCTCTCCCTCGGTCCTGTGGCGAAACGTATTGAGCTGGAGAAGGCGATGGCTGCACGCCTGTGTGATGTGGACTGCATAGCCACAGTGGGTGACCTGTGGAACCACATTCGCGACCAGGTGACAGCTGCTGCCGAGGAGACCATCGGGCGTGCAAACTGTAAACGGCCTGATTGGTTTGATGACAACAATGCGACGATTGGCGCATTGGTGTAGTGGAAGAATGCAGCATTTGCTGCACATGCTGCAGACTCCAGTGACTTGGGAAAGGGTAGTCTGTTTCGAAAAGTATGACGGCGACTGATCCGAGAGCTCCGTCGCATTAAAAATGCATGGTGGACGGAGAAGGTGGAGAAGATGGAATGCTACGTCGAACGCCGCCAACACAAGGAATTTTTCGACTTCTTGAAGGCGGTGTATGGACCGAGATTGGAGCCGCTGAGGACGCTGATCGATGGTAGTTCAGGCGCTAGCTGTGCGCACACACTGCAGACATAATGCAGACCTGGCGGAAACACTTTGAATGTCTCTTGAACAACCGTTCAGAGATCGACTGGCCTACATTGAACGGCCTCAAGCAGCACGATGTGAAGAAGAGTCTGGCCTACACGCCGACACTGGATGAGACGCAGAGAGCCCTTGCTCAGCTGCGAAACGGCAAATGTGCCGGAGCCGACGGGATCCCGCCTGAAGTATTGAAACACGGCGGACCCGCGTTGTTGACTGCGCTGCACCACTTGGTGCAACGCGTATGCATTGAGGAGGAGGTGCCTCCTGAGCTGAAGGATGCCCTTGTGCTACCACTGAACAACGGCAAAGGGAACAAGCAATGTTGCACGAATTATCGTGGCATCAACTTGTTGAGTTGTGTGGGCAAGGTGGTTGTCCGAATCCTGTTTAACCACCTCGTCAGTCAGGTTGTGGAACCTAACGTGGCGGAAGAGCAATGTGGATTCCGTTCGGGTCGCAGCACTATAGATATGGTGTTTGCGGTTCGTCAGTTGCAGGAGAAGTGCAGAGAACGACACCAGCCATTGTACTCGGTTTTCGTTGATTTCACCAAGGCATTTGATACGGTGAACCGCGAGGCATTGTGGCTGGTGTTGGGTAAGTTTGGTTGCCCGCGTAAGTTTGTAAGTCTAACTGAACGTCTGCACAGTGGTATGCGATCGAGGATGCAGCTGAGTGGAGAGACCTCGGATGACTTTGCAGTTGTCTCTGGTGTGAAGCAACGCTGTGTCTTAGCTCCTGCCCTGTTTAATATATATCTTCATGCAATGATGTGCTTTTGATGCCGTTTGTGCTTACGGTGTTCGTGTGGAGCACCGTATTGATGGTGGGTTGCTGAACATCCGTCGTTTCGGTGCGAGAACTCTAGTATGTGAGACAACTATCGGTCTGTTGCTGTTTGCTGACGACTGTGCGTTGTTTGCACACAGCGCGGACGAGTTGCGGCACATGACTAATGCTCTGGATTCGACAGCGGCCAAATTTGGGCTCACCATCAACGCAAGCAAAACTGTCTGTCTCTTTCAGCCTTCACCGGAGGTGCAATCTTCAATATTGCCGCGAATCGGCATTGGTGCTGAAGTATTGGAAACCACCTCCAGCTTCTGCAACCTTGGGAGTGTGGTGTGGACTGCTCAGCAGAGACAAAGTAAGCTTCGTATCCGCGTGTCAAAGGCAGCGGCGGCATTCGTGTAGCTTGAGTACCGGTTGTGGAACAACCATCTGCTTGCGGTTGGCACGAAGCTGATAGTGTACAAAACCATGGTCCTTGCCGCTCTTCTATACGGCAGTGAAACGTGGACGATGTACCGTCGGGATGTGCGATATCTCGAGCAGTTTCATCAGCAGTGTTTGCGACGGATTTTGCGCATCGGATGGGGCGACAGAAATGCTGACGCGGAAGTGTTGCGCCGTAGTGGGATGTATGCAGTGGACTGCATACTTTTGCTGAGACATCTGAGGTGGATCGGTCATGTGTGTCGTATGGATTCAACGCGGATGCCGAAACAACTCTTATATGATTAGCTGAGTATAGGGAAGCGGCACGTGGGAAAACCAAAGTTACGTTACTAGGACATGATTAAAGTGAGCATCTCACGTTCTAATTTTGATTGCAGATCATGGGAATCGAAGGCGGTTGATCGGCGTGCATAGCGCGATCTGATCACGAAAGCAGTTGCCGAGGTGCAGGAGAAAGCCCTCGTGCATGCAGAGAAGAAGCGGCAAGCACCGATAGGTTGTTCTCCATCGACATCAAGCGCATGGTGCTGTAGCACATGCGGTCGCGAGTGCCTGAGTCAGGCAGGCTTAGTGAGCCATGAGCGAGGCCACTCGGGACCACTACCGAGGCGACGACGGGTCCTGCAGAGAACGTAGGCAGAACCAGTGCGGTGTTTGTATGTACGCTGTATTCGATTTACTAACCGGGTGCTTGCATGCTAAATCTCTTTATTTCAGGTGGTGGGTTTTCAATTTTGTCCTAATGCTTTTCTTTCTCAAATAAATGTCCACCTGTACACTCTTCTATAAACCTGCACAACTCGCTTAAGCCAATTTCAGTTAATTTCGATAACATTTTCACGCTTGTATCATTTCCGTAAAATGTACTTTCTGATCCTTTGTTAAAGACTTATTTCATATGCTCATTAATTTAAGATTTTTGTCATGTTTCCTTATGCATTACTCGATTTATTTTATTCCTTATCTTTTTCTCGAGTGATTGGCTGTTACTTGATATCCCCGGTGTGGATGCGCTTGAGGTGCCTGCCTGTTTATTACCCATTACCTAGTCCATACTGGCTGCAGAAGATAATTGGTCGTTGTTAGAAGGGACGGGTGCACGGTGCGTGTTGCTGTGTTAGGATCAAAGAGTGGTTCCATGCACTCAATGTGTAGCGGACTACGGTCCAGCCACCGCCTTGTGTACGCTTGATTCCCCAAATACAGTGTGCTTGTTTTTTGCCTGTGAAGGAGTGTGGGCCGGCTCCGTTGATGAAATGTGGTTCCCATGCACATGCCTCCCGGCCTTATTCCTTCGGATTTAAACTGGATATGGGGTGTGTGGTTGGAGCTGTGGGTGGTGCATCGCAAGCCACCCATGGTCCCTCTGTAGGCGCAGGCGTCCTGTGGCTGGCCACAGTGACATGCAAATCCGAAGCCGGATGGCGCCAACCATATATATATATATATATATATATATATATATATATATATATATATATATATATATATATATATATATATATATATATATATATATATATATAGCTGTGCGCTTTTCCATATTAGAATGGAATACGCTGCGTATTCCAGGTCGCAGGGTTGACATTCCGGGAGAGAAATTTCCCGGTCTGCGTAGCATTCAGGCGCTTATACCAACCAATTGGAAACCCCTTGGTGACGCAGACTTTGAGTCATTGCAGGACATGCAGTAAGCGTTCCAGGGGAAGAGCTACCGCGGTTTCAGGAACGTTTCGGAAGTAACGCTGCATTCTGTAAAGGAATCAGCTCGACGGGGCGTATTCACTCTACAAGTTTTCGAGTTGCCGCCAGGTTCGATCGGTTTGACCGAAGGAACCAGTACGCTTTTTGCTACGAAGTGGTCTGGATAAGCTTGGTTGAAGTGGTGCGCCGCCTTTAGCACTTCTGGTTTAGTCTACTTAGGCTTGGCGGAGGGGTTACGTGATTTTGAGTTGTCTTCACTCGTTTTTATTGAGCAGAAGGGCCCAAATGCGGCATGGTATTGGGTTAGGTCGAATACGACTCCAAAGATAGCTCGTTATTAGTGCCGCTTTAATAGAGGCTAGTTACAAAATCAGAAAGCTAGACAATAATATGAATGATAACATGGTACAGGTAATAATGATATCTACAAGAGAGAGATGTATATTAGCTGCTCGTATGTTGGTTGTGAGTCCAATTCAGATTGCGGTGCCGTTGCAACGATGGCTGCGTCGGGCCTTGAGTAAGTGAACGAAAGGGTACACGTTCGTTGTCCGGTCGTTTCAGTTGTGATGTTATGGTAGGTTCAGAAACGATATAGAATTAGGCTCCAACCAAGCTAGTCTCGACTCGTAGTAAGAAAACCCGAATTGGAATTCGAATTTGGCGAATATCTATTTTTAGTTAATTGATGAAAAGGAATAACAATAATCAATCATTGAGTATGGTATGTACAATCATCACATCCTCCGCAGCTTGAATGCAACTCCAGGTTTCTGTAATTCGGTTGGGATTTCTGTTGCAATCTGGCGGATCTTCTTGGAGGCTTACTCTGCTCAGAACTGTCATGAGAATCTGAAACGGAATTGTCATTAGTACTTTCAGTGCACACGGAATCAAATGACAACTGACCGGAATCCTTGTATCGTAGTACCTGCTCAACATGCAGTTTATGTACAGAGCAGTCATCGAGGTCAAGAATTTTAACCATAGGACTTCCAAGTTTGTTAACAATGATTCCGAATGAAGGAGGTAAATAATTGCCTTGAAAATAAGATACTTCAGCGGTTCCTAAACCAAGCGTGTTTGACCTCAATGGTCCGGATTTAAACAGTTTAGCGGATGTATCTCCAGTGGTGGAATACACACAGTTCCGGTATTGAAGAAGGAAATTATCAACACAGCAATCAAGTTCATCAAAAGTAGAACACAGGAGGTAACAGAACGTTTGAAAGTTGCAACAAAGTTTTCAGCGAGGCCATTAGAACAGGAAAATGCGGCGACACCCAAGACTCTGGAGCTAATTGGTAGCAATTGAAGCTAAAATGTGAGTCAGTCACTTGCAACGGCTAATGGGACTCCTTCCCTACACTTTGCTCAAGGCACGGATAGTAAAATCAGCATTTGGTTTATCAGTCAGGAATACTTCCGGCCACTTTGAATAAGAATCCACCACCACAAGTGCATAGTACTTCTGTAGAAATGCCCCACAGTAATCCGTATGTATCCTTCGCCAGGGCTCGCATGTCATCGGCCATGATGTCCACTTGGACGGCTCCTGTAGAATTTTGTGCTTAAACTCAGGCAATCATAAGCAGTTCGTCGATTATCTGCATTTAATTCCGGCCACTAGCACAAACATCGAGCTAAAGACTTCATGTGTTCAACAGCAAGATGACCAGAATGCAGATCAATCAGAACAGTTGATCTCAAAATCGGCGGAATAACGGCACGGTCATTCACTCACAGTAATCTATCAGGTGTAACACACAATTCATCACAACGCACATAAGATTGTGGGAACTTCCGTTTTAGAGAGAGACTATCATAATTTGACAGCAGAAAGTAATGACCCGTAATACCTTCTATTCTCCTTGATAAGGGCTGAACGAGAGACTGGAAGCGGCTGGGTGAGTAAACAACACATCTCAGAATCGGCTTCGAACACCTTTGCATTTCGCGATAAGTAGTCGACGTGAGGAATGAACTTTGCACTTCTGTGCTAAACCACATAGTTGTACGCGCTAAGAGCAACACTCTACCCTAGAACCACAACTGCTGAAGATTTAGTTAAAGAACTGGCAAAGTTGTAAATGAAGTTTAGAGCTTCATGCTGTCACAATAGGAAATCTGAGACCAAAAAAATATTTGTGAAGTCTAGTGATTGCCCAGTATACAGCCAAAGCTTCTCCATGAATCTGAGCATAGCCCTTTTCAGCATTGCTGAGTCAACAAGTGACATACAAAACAGGGTGCCCATCTTGCTCCAACACAGCACCTATACCGGTTGGTGAGGCATCTGTGAAAAGCACGGATGGTAGTTTCGGAGAATGTACGAAGAACACAACCAGAAGTAGGCATTTTCAAAAGTTTTCGAAGAAGATGCTCATGTATTTCTAGCCAAATAAAACTTGTCATTCAACAAGGTGAATAAAGAATCAGTGATGGATGTAAAATTAGGAATGAATTTAGAATAATACTGTAAGGGTCACATTAGTGATCGAAGCTCATGAACATTGGTGCGCGGCTTAACATCAACCAATGGTTTTATCCGATTAGGATCTGGTTTGAATCCTTCAGATGTGACGTGATAACCAAGACAAGTGATCGCTTGGACACCTACTAAGCACTTCTTTGGGCTGAAATTCAGATTAGCAAACTTGAAGCGAGTTAAAAGTGCAAGCAACCGAGAATCATGAGTTTGCTTTTTGGCAGCATTCACAAATACATCATCTTGATAGACCACAACACCCTCTGGAGTTTACACAATGAAGTTCAGCACCAGTTGGAATATGGCTGGCGGCACATTTAGACCGAATGGAAGAAATTATACTGGTACAACCCAAAAGGTGTGTTGGTGGTTGTCAATGCACTACAGTCATCAATGAGTGGTAGCTGCAAACAAACATCTTTTAAGTCTAGCCTCGAGAAAATCTCGGATCCATGCAGACGAGAGAGAATAGAATCGGGTTCCCTGTGACACAACTTCGCTACAGTAGCTGCGTATCAAGGGTAATGCGGTAATCGCTGCAAACTCTCGATGTTTGCCCATCCGGCTTTAACGGTGTGCCAATAGGTGTGGCCCATCGTGAACTTTGTACTGCGACAATAATCCCCGCTTCACAGAGAGAAGCAAGTACCCGTAGCAGTCTGGAGATACCCCGGTTTGCCTGTGTAAAATTCTAAGTAAAATCATTTCATTATACACCTAGGCGACCGATGCGGACTGTTGAACTGACAGCTGAGTTCGACTGCTTGTTGAACATCGCCATTTTTGCTTGGCGCTCGTTTCGGTTGCAATGTCCGAATGCCTTGTGTGCTATGCATTCGCCGTCCCCTAGCTAGAGAGTCAACGATGTCGCTTTTTTTAGCAACATAACAGAATATCTTATGCTGTACAAATAAAGGTTTCAGTGCAACAAAATCTGCCTTTTCGAACCGTCATTCGGTCTACCGTTAGAGGCTACTCCATAAATATGCAACCATGTAGTGGAAAGACCAAACGGAAAGGGCTTAACTACATAAAAGAACTCAGTCTGTAAATAAGAATGCTGGAGCTGACCTTAAGCACGATCCTCGGTAGAACGTCAGTTAGTCGCACAATCTGGTTGGAAGACGAAACTTAGTCGGCACTATAAATCGACACTTTAGATCCGATGATCGATGGACGAGGCTAGCAGACCGACGACGATCAACAGCACCACACGCGTAGCCGAAACCAGAATGCGAATCGAAACCCGAAAAGTCTTCTTTTCGTTGTTGGTCAGTCAAAACTAAACTGTACAATAAGAGTGAGGAGGATAGGAAAGTACAATTGGGAAGAGAGATATGTACAAGCGCTACAGAACTCCCCCCTAGAGCGTGAGTCACTGAGACGAAAGCTCGATACTTGTCTGTCATTTACCGTAGTCTGGAAGGGAGAACAACTGTACGTCCGAAGCGTGTTCGATGATGCAATTTCGAGTTTGTATCGTGAGATGCTTGCGGTGAAGAAGAGGGAACAGAGATGTCACACATGGGATGAGTAGAAGTCGTACTTGGGAAGATGGGCTGGTCGGGGACAGGAATGTCCGTGGATTCCGGTAATAGGTCGCGTCTCGATGTACGCCGGCTTCAAGCGGTCAATAGGCACAGTATCCTGATAACCATTTCTATCCAGCACAAAGTACTTCTCTTTCCGGGCAACAACCTTAAAGGGGCCCTCGTAAGGCGGTGTCAGAGGTTTACGGACGGACTCGACGAGCACGAGAACAAAGGGGCAAGTGCGCAAAGCCGGGTGTACCTGTTGACTCCGAGGACTGATCCGAGGTGGTGTTGGACGAATGGAACTGAAGTGTCGCCTCAGGCGTGTGAGGTACGAGGTCGGATCAACTTCTCCAGTAACCCATAAGTCTAGCAACATTTCTCCAGGAAGTCTGAGAGTAGTGCCAAATACTAACTCAGCGGGATAACAGCCAATGTCTTCTTTAACGGTGTTACGAATACCAAGCAAGATAACCGGTAGACGTTCTGACCATTATGAGTTCAACTGTGAAGCAGTAATAGCGGCTTTAAGTTGGCGATGGAAACGCTCAACGATGCCATTAGCAGCTGGGTGATAGGCGGTTGTCCGTAGGTGGGAATAACCGAGGAAGCGGTTCATGTCACGAAACAAGGCCGAATTGAATTGAGGCCCTCTATCGGTAGTAATAGTGGCTGGTGTGCCAAGGACGGAAATCCAATTCTCAGTGAATGTTCGCGCCACAGTTTCTGCAGAAGCATCACGTAAAGGCACGGCAAGTGGCCAACGCGTATAACGATCCACACATGTCAATAAGTAGACAAAACCGTTGGATGGAGGCAAGGGTAAAACGATGTCAAGATGAACATGTTTGAAACGAGCGTCGGGAAGAGCAAACGTGCCGGAGACGGTAATCGTGTGACGGTGGATTTTGATGGTTTGGCAAGTGATACAGTGTTTGGCCCATTGCTGGATCTCGGAGCGCGTGTTGTGCCAAATGAAGCGATCAGAAATTAGCTTGACGGTGGTTCGGATGCTCGGGTGTGAGATTCCATGCAGGTGGTCAAAGACGATTCGGCGGTACTGTTGAGGGACAAAAGACCGGGGTTTGCCAGTAGAAATATCACAGTAAATTTTGGAGTCTGAGTTAAGGATTGGCAACTGTGATATTTGGATCGACGGATTTGCTCTCAGTTGCACAAACTCAGGATCTCCTTCCTGATGAGCTGCTATGTCTTCTAAGTTAATCTTCTGCCGTGAAACTTCGTGATGACATATACGCGACATGGCATCGGCGACAACGTTACTGGCAGCATCAACTGGCGAATGTCGCTAGAAAACTGTGAAATATAGTCCAAATGACGAATTTCTCTGGGGGAGAAACCGTCGGATGAACCACGAAAAGCAAAGGCAAGTGGTTTATGGTCTGCAAGAATGGTAAAAGGGTAAACTTTAAGCAATTGCCGAAAATGTTTGATAGCGAGGTAGAATCGTGGTCCGACATAGTCAAGGCACAAAAAAGGAGTTCTGAGCTTTCAAAAAAAGAGAACGGGGTCACCAATTATGTAGTGGAAAGGCCAAACGGAAAGGGCTTAACTACATAAAAGAACACAGTCTGTGAATAAGAATGCTGGAGCTGACCTTAAGCACGATCCTCGGTAGATCGTCAGTTAGCCGCACAACCTGGTCGGAAGATGAAACTTAGTCGGCACTATAAATCGACACTTTAGATCCGATGATCGATGGACGAGGCTAGCAGAACGACGACGATCAACAGCACCACACGCGTAGCCGAAACCAGAAGGCGAATCGAAACCCGAAAAAGTCTTCTTTTCGTTGTTGGTCAGTTAAAACAAAACTGTACAATAAGAGTGAGAAGGAGGATAGGGAAGTACAATTGGGAAGAGAGATATGTACAATCGAGTTCGAACAACCTTTGCGCCGGACATTTGGATTTTTCTCCGGTGAGCTCGTTCCATTTATTTTTTCATATTTTTCGGGTTATCTTTGTACACGGAGAATTTTTGCATCCATTTGTTTAAAATACAGGTTCTGTAGACCATAAATTAGAGTCTCTCGCTAGCGTTTTACCACGCTAGGAGCCGCCTTTTTGGGACTCAGATCCTCTTTTTGGTTCGCTCATCTTGAGGCTGAGTTTTATAACCACAGAATCACTTCCGACTACGCAAAGTACGGCAAGCTCATGTCCTATCTCCTCAAGGAGAGATCAAGGTGGGTTCCAGACATTATCATTTCTCAAACCGCTTGAAACTGTTCAAACTGAGGTATCTCCGTGTGCGGTTCAATTTGGCCTTATCAACTCGCGTAGTGAATGATTGGAACTGGTTGCCGGAGCCTATCGTTGAGGCTGAGGCAAAAGAACGTTTCAAACTACTGTTGGATTTTCACCTGAGTGCGCTGGGATTCTGCGGTCTAGAATACAGCTACAATCAACAATCTATGATCATCACCATTCAGATGGACTGGAACGACAGGAAAACCCCTTGAGGGTTCCTTCTTGAGCAAATCGTTGAGCCAGGAAATGATAAAGTGTTAGTTCTTGATAGACCTAAAACGAAACACCCGAAACACACCCTGATCAACCAATTACTGCCCACGTTCCCTGTGCTAGCAGTCCTCGCTGTGTAGGTTACGTGAAGTAAGAAAGAAGTAGAAAGTAAATGGAAGATAAAGGGGAATGAAAGTCACTAAAATGAAGGATAACACCAAAGAGTGAAGAGAATGACAGAATAAGAACTAAAAGTTTGAAGATGGATATGGTCAGGAGAGGGGAAAGGTTTCGTGTTGCCACCCAAGAGCGTCTAACTGACGCTCGAAACTCTTAACCGTAGGTTCACTGACTACACTTTTTGGAAGCGAGTTCCAGCGCTCGATAACTCTACGCGATAGCCGAGTTTCCGCCCTGATCCAGTCAGAACGCGGCTTGTGTAGCTTCATGGGATGACCGCGAAGACAAGGCAACCTTGCCGGGCTAAATAGCCAGCTCAAGTCCGGTGCAACCTTCCTTGTTAAAATACGGTAAGTAAGGATTAGGTCTCTTCGAAGCCATCGGTAGAGCATTGAATACATACTCAAGCTAAGTAGACGCTCGGGGTACAATTACCCCCATAACCCCTCGACCAATTTGGTAACTTATCTCAAAACTCTCTCGAACTCCATTTTGTCCCGAACAAGGCAGGGCGCGCAAGCCTGGACGCAGTATTCCAGACGGGGCCGGACGAAAGCTGAGAACAGTTTCACAAATATGTCGGCAGTTAAGACCCCGAAAGAACGGCGTATTAACCACAAGATTCTGAAAGCCCTACTTGCGGCCTTCTTCCAGTTGTCACCAGAATGCAAAGACGAGGAATGGACGACGCCTAGGTCTACCTGGTTGGAGACAAGGGGGAGTTCGACCCCACCGAGTACGTAGCTCGAAGGCGGGAAAGTTGCTCCTATACGAAGGACGGAACACGTAGCCTGATTTATGGGAAGTAGCCACAAAGTAGACCACTCCCAGAGTCTGTCCAGGGCATGCTGTATGGCCTCAGAACCCCCAGGAACATTTACATTCCACAGCTTAAGGTCATCACCAAACAATACGGATGATACCCCAAGCTCTCCAGGGAGATCGTTTACGTAGATGGAGAACAGCATCGGTCCAAGCCCTGTCGGACACTGCTAAGGACCGCTTACCTAAAGGATAAGCTGCGACCCACACGTACACACTGCTCTCTTCCCTGCAAGAATGCAGATACCCAGTGAAGGGTGCGGCCAGAAACGCCGTAGGAGCTCAGATTTTGTGATAGCCTCAAGTGGGGTACCTTATCAAATGCTTTCGAGAAGTCTACGAAAAGCATATCCACTACGTGGCCATTGTTCATTGCCTCGGCCAAAGCTTCACGAGCAACCAACAAATTCGTCAAACGCGAAAAGCCCTTCCGGAATCCACGTTTGGCTCTATTGAGTAGATTAAATCCATTCAAGTGACCTTCCAACGAATCTCTCACCAGCTTTTCAAGCAGTTTGACCACGACGCTAGTCAGACTGACTTATAATTGGCTGACAGACTCCTGTCGCGATTTTTGAAGAAAAGACAGATGACAGCCTCCTTTCCATTCAGAAGGTAATGTACAACTGTCAAGTGACATCTGAACCACCATCGTCAGCGGTCACTTAGTCCTACCGCTAAATCAGGCAGAAGCTTCGGGTGAATTGAATCAGGTCCAGCTGCTTTGGAAGGGTTCGGTTCTTGCAGCAGTTTAAGGACTTGCGCTTCCACCACAGTAAACTCAGATAAATAAGAACCCTCAGGTACTCTGGGGACAATTTCAACGCTAGTCAACGCGGCCTCACGTACAAAAGCCCCTGCATACTGCTCCCCAAGTACACGAGCCTTACCTGAGTCCGCATACGCACAAGTTCCATCGGCCCGCATCAAAGTTGGGATTACCGAAGTTGAACCATAGCGTCTCTTAACAGAAGCGAAGAATTTCTTCGAATTTTCCGAGGCTCCATCAGCCAATTCCTTTTCGTACACCAGCCGAGCTTTCCTGAAGTGTTGTTTACACCTATTTCTAGCTCCGCGGCATCTATCCTAGGTGCTAGTTGACGGAGCCGCACAGTAGGTCCTCCAGCACCTAGAACGCTTCTGGAGCAGGTACTTGCCAACGGTATCCATTTACGGCGGCCGCGCTCGTGTCTCCTTTCTCCTCGCAAGCGGGATGTAGGGAGTAGACACTTCCGTGAGATAAGATATAAATTTATCCCAGGCCGCCTGAACCGTATCAACTACCAAGATTTCGCAACGCATCCCAGCAGCCTTGATACGCATTGCCTGATAGTTAGCACGCCATATGTTTGGAAATGGCGTAGCAATGCTCTGGTGACGCCTGGTCAGAGTACACCTGAACGATAAATAAACATGATCACTATCACCTAAGGGAAAGCTGTAAGTCATGTCCCCTACGAAGTCTAGTGACTTGGCAAACACTAGATCCAAAATAGACGGGAGTTGGGCGTCCATGTACCTAGTGGGGAGCTCCACGAACTGATGCAACGATACTTGTAGCGTAAGCTCAAGTAGATCTTCCCCGAAAGTACCTTCCGCCGAGTTGTAAGAAAGATCTGCCCAGCAAACTTCTAGTAGATTGAAATCCCCCAGTATCAAACACCTGTTTGCGGACTGGGAGCGAATAAAGTTAAGCACCTCTTTGGACACACTTCCAGGGCTTCTATACACAAGTAAAACGGTAAGTTGAGCTGAGGAAGTGCTAATCACTACCGACAGAGCTTCGACAGTTTTATCTGCCGACTGAAACATGTAGGTATGTGAAACGTCAAGTTCACACCAGTGGAGTGGTGCAGGGCAGTGTCTTAGGCCCGTTGCTCTTCCTACTGTATATAAATGACCTGGTTTCTGTCATACAATTTGGGAAGCCTTATTTATTTGCTGATGATTTAAAGGTGGTCTACACGTTCCCAGGTTCTCAGCGTACCGGTGAAGTTAACAATATCCAAAGCGACTTGGAAGCCATTGAGAGATGGGCTGATATGTGGCAGATGACATTTGCAACATCGAAGTGTAGTATTCTATCGTATGGATGTCAGATAGCAGCAGAAGTGTTCAGGCTTCATGATGAAGTCATTCCCATCAGCCAGTCTGTTCGTGACTTAGGTTTAAGATATTCTTGTTCGTTAAACTTTAGCGAACATACAAATCATATAGTGAAAAAGGCTAAGCAGTCGGTCGGGCTCATATGCCACCTGCTAACCTTGAAAGAAACCAGACTAATTGCTTTCAAAATCAGTATCTGGCCTTTGCTTGAATATTGTTGTGCTGTGTTCAGTAACTTGCGAAAGGCTGACTTGAGAGCCATTGAAAACGTCCAACGCGCCTTTACGAAGCGCATATTTGGCTGTTCAACCGCTCTTTCATACCGAGATAGGTGCAAGCAATTGAATCTTGAACCTCTGTGGTTACGAAGAATGCAACTAAATCTGTGCTTCCTCCACAAACTCGCGTGGCGGAAAGCATATATTGGAACCTATCAATTGCACTTTCGGGAAAACACCACTTATGAACTGCGAGATAAAGAATGCATATTCTATTTACCTAAATTCAAGAGCAGTCTAAGGAGAAATTTCTATCTTAGATATGGCTCCATTTGGAATAGGCTGCCAAAAGAGATTAGATGTATTGAACATTTCTGCATGTTCAAGAAAATGATAAAGGCTTATCTGTCAACGGACAGAGCGAAATGGATCTTAAACATTCAATTTGATGATGAAAAACTGTATGAAGAAGGGCCGGATCATGTATGATACCGGAGAACATCAACTCTACTGCACCAGAGAAAACTTGATCAGCTAGGATGAGCTGATACAAACCGCTTCTTATGCTATTCCATAACGCTACATTCCATGCGGTTTTACTCCCTTTAAACTTAATTCATATCAGCTGTCTTCTGTTTAAAACCGAGAGCAAAATTATTTACTGGTGTGACGTCAGGAGCTATTTGCGTAATTTTCCCCACAAATTGATTAATTCGTAATATTGTTCTGCGATCCCTTTCGCTACATTTGTTCTCCAGTGCTAATCATTTCCCCCTCTTTTCTGAAACTAACAGTCCAGAAACATATACTTGAATTCAAGGATGGCAATAACTGATTCCCTATGCGACTTTTGCCTATGGACAACTTGTACAGTCATCTGTCTCCGGGTGTCACGCTACACAATTTATCGTAAGATCGGCTCGATCGATTTCTACGCCGATGTACAAAACATACCTGCCTATTTCTTACATTAACGATATAGTACCTCTTTCACAGAATTCTTCTTTTCTATATTCTTCCTTATTTCATAGTTGGCCACGACTGGGCTGATCTCCTGTGGTGACGGATTACAGCTTCCAGATTATAAAAGACGTTACCTATGCAAGGCAAATTGCCACCAACTGTCTGGCGTATAAAAAAGTGCCATAATAGAATGATCCGCATGACGGACTGGGCTGAGCCTTCATGGCCCATAATACATGTTCAAAAACAGCTCTAAAATGAACAAAACATATGATATACAGGTGATTGCTCATATGCTACTATGCCACACCGGCACACGGCCAGTTATTGCATGGAAGTGCGAGCGAAACCTTTCGAGGGAATACCTTGCATGGAAGCAGGTCCCCTGGGGATGGTTCCACGATTGGCCGTATTACTTTAACTGGACATCTGATTAAATTTGCTTACGTTATTGTTCCTGCTTTTTATTTTCTTTAATGCCTTAATCCTGCCAATTAGTTTAGTACCTGTTTTTGGATCCATTGTAAAAAGCGTGAACAAATTGATTATTTATTTGCGATCTTGTTGTACACATTGATCAGACCATATAGTTGGACTGCACCTCGAAACACCGAGGAATATAACATTTATCATTTATCACACCTAACGTAAAGCGCAACGCCCCCGCCTTGTTGGCCAACGAAGCGATCACATCTAAATAGTGCGTAGCCAGACAGATGTACTTCACCGACCGTGATGTCCCGAGACAGCCATGTTTCAGTGAATGCAAGTATATAGGGATGAGACCCATCTACAAGCAGACCTATCTCGCACATCTTATTCCTTAAGCTCCGCACATTGCTTAGCACTATCTGAAGGTACTCTTAGTGTCCAGCACTGGGTTGTGCGCTACCAGTACTGGCACTGATAGGGTGGAAACAGACTGCCGGCTTACCACACGAAAACCCACAAACCGGAGACCTTGTTCACCGGCCGCTCGCCTGGTTTTGAGGTCCTTAATGGCCTCTTACAGCTTCAGCCTATCCGCTAATGGGAGGTCTGGCTGAACGCTAACATTAGTACCCTTCAATTTGAAGGCAAACCGCAACAGCGCATCACGTTCCTCCGGGGTGGATAGGACTACTCGGTACTCATGCGCATACGGACTATGACAAAGCCTGCGTACTCAGTGGGCAATATGCGGCAGCGTTTGTAGGGGAAACCTTTTTGACAGGCGTTGAGCTGGTTTGCAGGATCCCAGAGGGTTCAGAACTATCTGAATTTATTGTAGCGGAGAAGGAAGTTCGTAGGCTGTTAGAAGGGCTAAACCCTTCTAAGGCCTCTGGGCCTGATTTAATTTACCCGAAACTGTTGCATGAGTTGGCTGCGGAACTAAGTGGACCGCTCGCAATTGTGTTTAAGAGATCGCTGAACAGTTGTGCATTGCCTTCCGAATGGAAGAAAGCTGTCATCTGTCCCGTCTTCAAACATGGGGACAGGGGTCTGCCTGCAAATTACAGGCCAGTTAGTCTGGCGAATGTAGTAGTCAAACTCCTCGAGAAACTGGTGAGAGATTCATTGGAGAGTCATCTGAGTAGATTTAATCCACTTAGCAAGGTACAACACGGATTCCGGAAGGGATTTTCGTGTCTGACGAATCTGGTAGTGACTCGCGAAAATTGGGCGGATGCACTGGATGTGTGGATAACGGCCACACACTGGACGTGCTTTTCGTCGACTTTTCGAAGGCATTTGACAAGGTATCCCATTTGAGGCTCTCGCGAAAGCTGTCCTCCTAAGGGGAATCTGGCCGCGCCCTTCATTGGGTGACTGCCTTCTTGGAGGGTAGAGAACAGTGTGTACGAGTAGGCCTGGGCCTATCACTTAGGCAGTCTGTCCTCAGCGGCGTGCCGTAACGCTCGGTCTTTGGACCGCTGTTGTTCTCTATCTATGTGAATGACCTACTCGTACCATCGCAGCTATTTGCTGATGACCTGAAACTGTGAAATATTGTCGATGTTCCTGGGGGTTCCGAAGCTATTCAGCGAGCATTGGATAAGCTTTGGGACTGGTCTGCTTTACGGTTACTGCCCATAAATCAAGCAAAGTGCTCCGTTCTTCGAATTGGAGGAGGTTGTCCTCCTGCGAAGTACTTGGTCGGTGGGGTCGAACTCACCCCGTGTATCTAGCCAGGTCAATCTAGGCTTCGTACACTCTTCGGCTTTACACTCTGGCGACAACTGGAAGAAGGCTGCAAGCAGAGGTTTCCGCATGTTGTGGTTAATCCGACGTTCTTTCGGAGTCTCGACGGGCGGCATCTTTACGAGGCTGTTCTCGGCTTTTGTTCGGCCTCATCTGGAATACTGCGTTCAGGCTTGTCCGCCCTGCCTCGTCCAGGACAAAATGGAGCTAGAGAGGGTTTTACGAGTGGGTACTAGGTTAGTCGAGGGATTACGGGGAGGGACGTACTCGGAGCGTCTGCTTAGTTTGGGAATGCATTCAATGCACAACCGAAGGCTTAGAGGAGACCTAATCCTAACCTACTGTATCTTGACTGGGAAGGTTGGTCCATATTTATCTTAGTTATTCAGCCCCGATAGATTGTTCTACGCGGGCATTCCTTGAAGCTGAACAAACCGCGGTCCGATGGGATTAGGGCGGAAATCCGGCTGTCACGCAGAGTCATCGACCGCTGGAACATGCTTCGGGAAAGTGTTATCAGGGAATGTACGTTTAGGGGGTTTGAACAGCAACTTGAGGCTCTTTGGTGGCAACACAAACCTTTTTCTTTTCCTGAGTAACTCTCATCTTCATACTTCGATGTTCTTTACTTTTCTTCCTGCATTGGTACTATTTTCTTATTTAAGTGCACTTCCCTATTCTGTACCTTCGCTTTCTCTTCCCATCCTTTGCTTGCTTCACGTGACTGCCACAGCAGGGACTGCTAGGGCAGGAAACGTGGGCAATAACTGGTTGGCCAGGGTGCGATACGGGTGTTTCCGTTTTAGATCCATCAATAACTGAGCACTTCATCAATTCCTGGCTCAACGATCCACTCAAGATGGAACACTCACGGGATTCTCCTATCGTTCCAGTCCCCATCCGAACTGAACTGAACTGAAGCGCGGTCGAGGGTTTGGAGCGTTAACTGGGACGTTACCCAATCTAGTCAGTTTCCTGACAGTAACACCGGGAAACCCAGGCGGAAGTAGCTTCGTTATGCACATCTTAAACCACTGTAGGTCGTCCAATGTACGTTCAGCAGGAAGTGCAGCAGGGAATTTCATTGCGTTACGGAATATCACGCTGCTATCCATGAAAGAATCACCTCGACAAGGTGTATTTACCAAACGGGTTTTGGAATTTACATGAACAGCAACCGGCTTAGCCGCAGGCAATGAGACTAGGCGCAAGTTATCAGACGACGTTGAAGCAACTGTAGCGTACGTCTTACGCTCCAGCTTGTTTGTCCCGTCATGCTTGACGCTTTTCGTACCTGCCTGAAGAGTACGGGCAGTTCTGTTCCGATTTTCCTTTCGTCCTGAAGGCGAAGAAGCCCGTGGTTCAACGTCCATGCCCGCCTCCCCGACCTGTACCCCCGGAAGACAGGATGAGTTGTTTGGAGTAGGCACCGCAGTTTGAGCAGCACGCGATGGGGACATCTGGGATTTTCACCCCCTACCTGCACAATCTTAGGTGAAACTGAGGGGATTGCATCACCAGGTGGTGTTTCCCGCTCAGGCGGTTGCATCTTGAGCGACTTCTCACCTCTCGATTTGGGCACTTTTCTTGCCCTCTTTCGCCTATTCTTTTCTGGCCCAGGAGCCCGTGACTCGCCCTCCATTTGTGGAGTGTCAACAATGCCGTCCGAGGTATATGAGTCATTTATCGCAATGTGTACTGGAGCATCCGGTAAGACGAACGACCCATCAAGGGATGGACTGTCAGCAGGGGGCAGTCCGCTACAGAGTCCCCCTGTGCAATACTCAGGTAATTCATAATCAAGTCCACGTTAGATTTGAGCGAGGCAAGCCCGAGTAACGCCTTCCCAACCACTGTGAACAACAGCAATACATCAGCCATTTGAACTGATGATTCGCTGCCATACAACCATGATGACCTATAGAAGAATAACAAGAGAGAAGGGAGACTTACCTGAAAACCTTAATGTCCTAAGAAAAACTCAGGATCAAGGCGTCTACACCTTATGTAGACAACAACCATTTAGCACCTGCCAAAAAGTGAATATATGGTCTATATAGCCATGTCCTGGACGGAAACCAGCCTGCTCTTCCCTAATCCGAGATTTGCGTTCCACAGTGAAGCAACGAACGACAATCGAGGCCAGTAATTTTGTCACAACTGGCGTTAGGTTAATACCCCTGTGGTTAGAACAGTCGGTGCGACTGCCCTTCTTGTGTATTTACTATAATCCATTCGCTCCAGTTAGCCGGGACACTTCCTTCCAGATATGTTCGAATAGGGAGGTCAGTGCATCCCAGAGGACCTCACCTCCATCGTTAAATAGGGCAGGCGGCAGAGAATTCGGGCCAGCGACCCGAAAACGATTGAGGGCTGTGCTCGCTTTTCGGACCTCGGCCTCAGACAGAGGTTATAAACTAACCGTACATGACTCGTCCTGCATCACCTAAGTAGGAAGAAATCCAGGAGAAGATTATCAGCTGAACTGATCTTGAAAGTGTTCCGCCCAACGAGCCATACGGCGCTCCTTATTGTGTAGCAGTGCACCCGCGCTGTCTGCTTGTTTCACTGACGCCTGGTTTCCTGAGACCAGTGATGTGAATCAGCTGGAAGAGCGTGCGGTAATTGCCCACTGCTCCTGCTCCATTTCTTGAGCCCGACTGGTCCACCAGTCTTCCTTATTAGCACGTAGGCTCTGCTTTAGTTCGCGCCTAATTGCCCGTCTGGTCACATTGTGCTCAGAGCCAGCCGGGAGGTTTCTTTTGGATTCCAACAGATGCACCGACCTCTCGGACATCCAGTGACTGGTGCGGTGACGATCTTTAGTGCCACAAGCTAATGCCCTTGCGCCGTGTATTGGGGCCGAGATCTTATTCCACTAAAGCTCAGTGTCCTTAGGACAAGAGCGAAAGTTCGGTACGCAGTGTGTCTTGAAAGGCTTGCTTGACCGAGGGCTGAGACAATTTCTCAGCTGCCAATCAGAGAAGATGCTTGGTGCGCCACCCGGTAAAGTTTATGGAAAAATGACAGCGTACCAATGCATGATAAAAGTCGACGCAGATATTCCAGTACGAGCTGCAATCCAGGATGGAACCATGCAACCTGTGACTCATGTCAATGTGGTCAATTAGGGTCCGTCGCTGGCCAGCTACAGGAGGACGCCAAGTGGCACTTCGGCGCCCACTGTGTCTAAAAGTAGTGCTATTAAGAAACAACTGGTGCTCCGCACATAATTGCAGCAGACGCTCGCCGTTGTCAGTCGGTCCGGAGATAAGCCCATACTTACCACCCAGCTGAGCCACTGAAGAGCTCAGACGCCCAACTTGTGCGTTCATATTTCGTGCACGTATTATAATATCTGAAATAGTAGCACTGCGTAGTAGCGCGTTCAGTTCCTGATAGAACGTCCTTGACAGCATTAGGACTGCAGTCGGAGGGAGCATAAGCGGAGACCAGAAACCAACAGCGTTTTGTACTACTTCGTGAATTAACCTTAGCTGATGTCGTCAAACGGGCTGTACATAAACGGCCGTTCACCGGAATCCAATCAACCAACGATGGCTCAGCCCTGGAGCTTAGAATGACACTTTAACCAGCTTGATCCATGAGCGTTGCATCGGCGTCTCCGGACACGTGCAACCAATAACGAGAGGATAAGCCGGGTAGAGTTTATTCAACAACCCCATTGGGGTCATTTATCATTGATACAGCTACAGTAGCCCACTGTAGAACCTTGTTCCGCGATGACCTACGCCATCTCTGCAATGATCAGGAAGTGAAGGAGCTGACAGAGGATGTTCCTTCTACTTACTATCATCCAATAATCTAATGAACTGTATACCACCCCGCGGCTAACGGGATGGTAGAAAGGTTCCACCGGAAACTCAAAGCATCACTCTGTGCCCAAGCTAGCACATCATGGCTGAAAGCATTTCCGCTCGTTCTCTTAGGCATAAGGAACACGATCAAAACGGATTTGCACGCCACTCCTACGCTAGCTTTTGGATGCACACAACGCTTACCTGGTGAACCTGTATCACCGAAAGCACCAACTACGCAGCTCGCCTATCTCATCACATGCGACAACTTCAGCCTGTGCAACCCAGAGCACAGAGCTTGCGTACAAATGTGGACAAAGGCCTTGCCACCCGCACTCACGTGTTCTTTCGTAGTGACAACGAACGAAGGCCACTTCAACCTCCTTATTCTAGTCCGTACCGTGTCGTACACAGATGCGACAAGACGTTTACCATTGACTACAATGGTAAGACTGAGACGATCAACATCGACCGACTCAAACCCGCGTACCTCGACGACTTTGACTCATCGGTGCAACAAGTACCTTCACAACCTGCGTAATCAAGGCCAGTGCCGCAACCCCAGACTAGTCACTACGTTTCAGCAGAACCAACAAATTCAAACGACAGCACTACGATTCACAAAACTTCCGACGCGTAAGAAGCTCAAATCTCCAGTTCAGGTTCAAGTTAGAGTGGGATTTGAACAATAGGAGGATCCCGTGAGTGTCTCATCTTGCGTGGATCGTCAAGCCAAGAATTGTAAAAGTGTTCAGAGTTCTTGATGGATCAAAAACGGAAACACCCGTATCGCACCCTAGCCAACCAGTTAATGCCCACGTTTCCTGCCTTAGCAGTCCCTGACGTGGCAGTCACGTGAAGCAAGCGAAATATAGGGGAAAAAGCGAAGGTACAGAATAGGGAAGTGCACTTAAATAAGAAAATAGTACCAATGCAGGAAGAAAAGTAAAGAACATCGAAGTATGAAGATGAGAGTTACTCAGGAAAAGAAAAAGGTTTGTGTTGCCACCAAAGAGCCTCAAGTTGCTGTTCAAACCCCCTAAACGTACATTCCCTGATAACACTTTCCCGAAGCATGTTCCAGCGGTCGATGACTCTGCGTGACAGCCGGATTTCCGCCCTAATCCCATCGGACCGCGGTTTGTTCAGCTTCAAGGAATGCCCGCGTAGAACAATCTATCGGGGCTGAATAACTAAGATAAATATGGACCAACCTTCCCAGTCAAGATACAGTAGGTTAGGATTAGGTCTCCTCTAAGCCTTCGGTTGTGCATTGAATGCATTCCCAAACTAAGCAGACGCTCCGAGTACGTCCCTCCCCGTAATCCCTCGACTAACCTAGTACCCATCCGTAAAACCCTCTCTAGCTCCATTTTGTCCTGCACGTGGCAGGGCAGTATTCCAGATGAGGCCGAACAAAAGCCGAGAACACTCACGCACAGATGCTGACCGTCAAGATTCCGAAAGAACGGCGTATTAAACACAATATGCGGAAACCTCTGCTTGCGGCCTTCTTCCAGTTGTCGCCAGAGTGTAAAGCCGAAATGTATACGAGGCCTAGATTGACCTGGCTAGATACACGGGGTGAGTTCGACCCCACCGACCAAGTAATTCGCAGGAGGACAACCTCCTCCAATTCGAAGAACGGAGCACTTTGCTTGATTTATGGGCAGTAACCATAAAGTAGACCAGTCCCAAAGCTTATCCAATGCTCGCCGAATAGCTTCGGAACCCCCAGGAACATCGACAATATTTCAGTTTCAGGTTATCAGCAAATAGCTGCGATGGTACCTCAAGCTCCACGGGTAGGTCATTCACATAGATAGAGAACAGCAGCGGTCCAAAGACCGAGCGTTACGGCACGCCACTGAGGACAGACTGCCTAAACGAGAGGCCCCGGCCTACCCGTACACACCGTTCTCTACCATCCAACAACGCAGTCACCCAATGAAGGACGCGGCCAGATACCCTGTAGGAGGTCGACTTCTGCGAGAGCCTCAAATGGGATACCTTGTCAAATGCCTTCGAAAAGTCGACGAAAAGCACGTCCAGTGTGTGGCCGTTATCCGCTGCATCCGCCCAAGTTTCACGAGCCACCAATAGATTCGTCAGACACGAAAATCCCTTCCGGAATCCGTGTTATACGCTGCTAAGTGGATTAAATCTACTCATATGACTCCCCAATGAATCTCTCACCAGTTTCTCGAGGAGTTTGACTACTCATCATCAGCATCATCATCATACACGTTAGCTAGAGGTGGGAAACACCTCAGCTACTGTGCCGCAATACATAGAAAAAGGAGAGAAAAAGCAACTGGTGAAAGCTGCCTGAGCTACCGGTAACGGATGGGCATCGTTCCGGTAAGCTACCAGCCGGCTGCTGTGCACCCAAAAAATTATTATGCAAAATTATATAAGGCTAAGTGATGAGATCATGGTTGGAGGGGGAGGCTAAGAGGGATGGGGTGGGACAAAGAAACTCACAGCACGAACGCCACTGAGGTCGGCTCCTAGCCATATCAGCAAGTGTGTCCAACCAAACGTGTTCATCGTCTTTCGGACCCCAACCATGGAGTCGAGACGCTCCAACCGAGGCCAGCTCAGAAGTGAGGGTCTTCATTCCACTGGACCAAGTCATCGCTTGGCCACCCCTCCTCTTCTTCCATCCACACCCACGGCGCGCAAATAACACACGTCGCGGAAGTCGGTGGGCTGGCATGCGTAACACGTGGCCGAGCCATTGGAGCCTAATGCGTGAAATAACGGTGCTGAGCGGTTCATTTCCTTTTCCTGTGCCATAAACAAGGCGTCGAACACGCTCGTTACTCACGCGGTGTTCCCACCAAATGTGAGCTAAATTACGAAGGCACCGGTGGTCGAACGTAACTAGCCTCTCAGGTCCGCTGCTTTAAGCGGCCAGGTTTCACAACCGTACAATAAGGTCGAACGTACTGCTGCATTGTACACTCTACCCTTCAGAGCAAGAGTGATGTCGCGCCGGCGCCATAAGTGGCGAAGGTTAGCAAAAGCGCCCCGAGCTTTTGCTATACGATTCGTGATTTCATCTTCAATCCCACGGGCGCTGATACAACTTCCCAGGTAGTTGAATTTTTGAACGACTTCTAGCTGATCCCCACCAAGGATCAGCGTAAGTTTAACTACTACACTCGTCAGACTAACTGGCCTGTAATTTGCAGGCAGACTCCTGTCCCCATTTTTGGTGATGGGTCAGATTGCAGCTTCCTTCCATTCGGAAGGCAATGCATAGCTGTCAAGCGATTTCTGAAACACGATAGCCAGCGGTCCACTTAGTTCCGCAGCCAACTCATGTAACAGTTTCGGGCGAATTAAATCAGGCCCAAAGGCCTCAGAAGGGTTCAACCCTTGTAACAGCCTACGAACTTCCTTCTCCGCTACAATAAATTCAGATAGGTCCGAACCCTCTGGGATCCTGCAAACCAGGTCAACGCCTGCCAAAGAGGTTTCTCTTACAAATGCTGCTGCGTATTGCTTACTAAGGACGCAGGCCTTGTCATAGTCCATATGCGCACAAGTACCGTCAGCACGCATCAACATTGGAATTGACGTGTTCGAACCACAGCATCTTTTGATATATGCGAAGAAGCTTTTTGGATTCTCTGAAGCTTCGACTGCTAACCCTTTCTCGAAATTGAGCCGAGCATTCTGTAGGTGTTGCTTACACCTATTTCTAGCCTTACGGTACCTGTCATAAGTATCGGTGGATGGAGCATCTCGATAAGTCCACCAACACTTAGACTGCTTTGTGAGCAGATGCCTGCCAGTGGGATCTATCCAGGGCGGCAATGCTCATGCCTCCTTTCTCCTTGTGACTGGGATGAAGGGAGCAGAGATCTCTGTGAGGTAGGACTTAAATTTATCTCAGGCAACCTGGACAGCATCACCGCTTGAGATCTCACAATGGAAACCGGAAGCCTTGGCTCTTATTGACTGGTGGTCTGCGTGACATATGTCCGGAAAGCGTCCAGACAGAGTGCAACTGAAGAATAAACATGACCACTGGAACCCGGTGGAGGTCCGTAAGTAATGTCACCAACAAAATCGAGTGACTTAGGAAACACAAGGTCTAAGATAGAGGGTACTTGGGCGTCCATGTACCTAGTATGGAGGTCAATGAACTGATGCAACGGTACTTGGAGTGAAAGCTCAAGTAGATCAGCCCCGAATGTGACTGACGTTCAGATGCAAGAAAGATCTGCCCAGCAAACCTCCGGGAGGTTGAAGTCGTCCATCACCACACACCTGTTTACGGACTGGAAGCGAATAAAGTCAAGTACCGCTTTGGATACGCTCCCAGGGCTTCTATACACAATTACAACTATAACCTGAGCCGAACACGTGCTACTTACAGCCGACAGAGCTTCAACAGTTTTGTCTGTCGACGGAAATAAGCAAGTCTTCAAAACGTCAAGTTTACAGCTCACGTAAGGAGCGACGCCTTCTCCCTGCCGGCCAACGGAGTGATCGCATCTACATGGCGCGTAGCCAGATGGATGTACTTCAGCATGCGTGATGTCCTGAGACAACCACGTTTCAGTGAATGCGAGTATATCGGGATGAGACTTGACAGAGCACAATCTAATCATTGGATCGTTGGATGATAGAGAGCAGAAGGAAGATCCTTTGTCAGCTCCTTCACTTCCCGATCATTGCGGTAGAAGGTTCCGCAGAGGACCACTGTAGCTGTCTTAGAGGCAGCAGAATCCCAGCGCGCTCAGGTGAGAATCTAACAGTTGTTTGAAACGTTCCTCTGTCTCAGCATCAACAACAGGATCCGGCAACCGGTTCCAATCATTTACCACGCGAGTTGATAAGGCCAAATTGAGCCGCACACAGAGATTGCTCGGTTTGAACAGTTTCATGCGGTGGCCTAGTGTCGAACTTTCAGCGTTGAGTTGAAAGAAGTCCTGTAACTCGCAACCCAGTTCTCCTCTGAGAATACGTCTCCTCGGTGACGGCAGTAGTCTAGAGAGAACAAGTTCAGTCGACAGGTCTCGCAACTCAGGGACGGATTAGGATCCACGCCGTTGAACCTTCTCTATCATATCACATTCGGATTTGGTGAGAGGGTAGGCAGCGGGTAGCCCGTATTCGAGAATCGGGCGTACATGCGAGCCAAAGAGGAGTCGGAAAAGTCCCGGGGTCAGGAGAGAAAACCCTCTACGTATAGAATGGAACATCCTGTAGGCCGCGGCGACCCTCTTCTGGGTGTCTTGAATAGATTTGAGGTCTGATGACACTATCACTCCAAGATCCCTCTCTTGGGTTGCGCTTCTGAGCAAGGAACCACCAATGTGGTAAGTTCCAAATGGGTTTGATAAGCCAACGGGGAGAACAGAGCATTTATCACGATTTACGGGCAACTGCCACATAATCGACCAGTCATGGAGTAAATCGACCGTAGTTTGTAATCGGTCGGCGTCTTCAAGGCTGGATACTTCCATCCATAGCTTTAGGTCGTCAGCGTAGATTAGGCAATCCGTCTGAAGAGTGGATGGTAAGTCGTTGATGAAAATATTGAAAAGTACGGGACCGAGGACAGAGCCCTGTGGGACCCCACTCGTCATGAGAACAGGAGCAGAAAATGTGTCATTCCCCTTCACTTGCATAGAGCGGTCGTTTAGAAAGTCGGAGATCCAAGACAGGAGGTTCCCAGAAATACCGATTCCTTGGAGCTTAAACAGGAGCCGTTCATGCGGGACTTTGTCAAAAGCTTTGCTGAAGTCAACAAACACAACGTCCAAGCGTTTGCCGGAGTCTAACGACCTTGCCCAGGTCTCCTTAGCAACGAGCAAGTTCGAGGTACAGGAGCATGCTTTTCTGAACCCATGCTGGGCATAAGAAATGACATTCTGTCCCCCAAGATGAAGAGTAACAGCTTGTTTTAGAATCCGTTCCATAACTTTACCCACTATTGACGTCAAACAGATTGGACGACAATTGGCCGGATCATGCCGACTTCCTCCTTTGTAAATGGGTTTGACGATACCCACTTTCCAAGCTGAAGGAAGACGGCCAGCTTCTAGTGAGCGACGAAAGACTTGACATATGGGTGAAGCTATGTACTCCGCCACAGTCCTGAGGAATAATGGATGCAATCCATCAGGGCCGGGTGAGCTATACGGATCTAACTGAAGAAGAAGTTTCATCACAGAATCAGTGTTAATATCTACTTGGGCCAACGAAGATGGAAATGTGGATACGGCTCTGTCACTAAATGGCGTTTCTTTCGCGTAAACAGAAGCGTATTGCTTAGCCAAGTGACTAGCTTTCTCAGCGTCTTCGTGAAGTAAAGCTTGATGATCACAGGAACACAAAGCAGGGATGCCATTACCAGCTCTAGTGGTTCTTTCCAAATAAGAGTAGAGCGTTTTAGGCGCGATTCCGGAGTGTTTTGCCAAGGATAGTTCGTATTGTTGGCGTTTCTGGCGCTTCATTGCGACACAAACACTTCTAACTGTCTTGTAGTGAGAGAAGTCGAGTTCTGAATGAGATTGCCTATAGCGGTCCCATAATTTGCGCCTTCTATTCATGTTTGACCTCAACTCTCGATCCATCCAAAGTGGACCTCTAGCGAAGGGCTTTCGATGGGAGGAAGGAACGATCTGCTCAATTAACGACGTCATTTTGGAGAGTACAAGATTCCACGCGTCGTCGAGGTGAATGTGTTCAGGGATACCCCAATCCGTAGCGCTTGCGGCCGTTTTCAGACGGAGTGGGTCGGCACGCCAAAAATTCCGACGGTGACCACCGTGGCTAGGGATCGTGAGACGGCGAGTCCAGTGGAATGAAACAACACAATGATCGCTCTTGCCTATGGGTTGAAGAACGGTTAGATTCGTGACATCTGAATCCGCCGGGGAGAGCACGAGATCTAGGATGTGCGGGGTCTGGTCTGGGAAAATACGAGTAGGCGTCAAGACATGTTGAACGAGGCTGCAATCGAGAGCGGTTTTAAGCAATGTGGCGTCGAAGGAGTCAGATCGGCGATCACAAAGAAGTAGGTCCCAATCGATATCGGGTGCATTGAAATCCCCCAAGATTAAACGGTCTTTGTGCCCACCATACATTCTTATCGAGCCCAACAAGCGCGCTCCGGGACCCGATGGCGCTCTGTAGACGACACCGACCAAGAGAGATCTGCATCCGTCATGAACACGGCACCATAGGGCTTCGAAATTGGCATCCTGGTCACTGATAGCTTCAACTAGATGTACTTTGAGATCTGTCTTCCAGTAGAGAATTACTCCACCACCTGACGACCTCACCCCGTGGCGATCGGATCGGGAGTGGTGATATCCAGGGATAGACTTCCGAGTCCGTGATATCTGAGAATAGCCAGGTTTTGGTGAAGGCCATCAGGTCTGGACGAGTCTCCGAAGTAAGCAACTGAATTTCGTCCAGTTTATTCCTTAGACTGCGTATGTTGGCAGATGGCACGCGTAGTCTGTTTTTATGCTTTACTGTCTGAGGGTGACAAGAATCGGTCTCCAGCGCACTCTTGTGCACTTCCGAACTACGCAAAAATCCACGATATGAAGGTCGGTTTCACCACTCGCCCGGCGCGTTCGGAGCTCTTCTATAGCCTTCTTCATTTTCATTCGGTCCTCAGGGGAGAGGTCTCGTAACACGTAGAAAGGTTCGCCTTTGAGGCGTGGAGTCCGTCGAAGGATGCGCGCGCACTCTTCTTCGTTTCCGCATACAATTTTGAGGGGTCGAACCTTGGAGGAATTTTCCTGCTTCTTACCGAGGCGGAAGGCAGAGACAATGTTTATTCCCTGTTCGCCTGCATCAAACAGTAGAGAAATCATCCGCTCGAGCAGTATTTGATCATCCAACATTCGCCCCGCCGAGGTAGTCTTGTCCGATTCCGCCGCGTTCACGATGATGAGACAACGGTCACGAGATGGCTGAGTGCGCTCTGGAATTGGTGGCTTACGAGATGATGGATTTTCCTTTATCACTTTTTCTAGCTCAGAGATTCTGTTGAGAATTATATTCATTTGTGAATGAGAAGATGGAAACTCAGGTTTAATCAAAGACTTAGTCTTGGTGGCACATATGGCTGGACTTTGGCCACACGAGGCAAAGGTCGCTTTCTCCTACACTACGTACGCATATCACTTCGTCGTAGGCTCAACAGGCTGGATGTGTATCAATGGCTCCGAATGAGAAGTAGACGGGGCGGGGGTGGCCGCGACTTTTGGAGCGTCGCTGGACGGACCGGGATTATAACCAAAGTGTTATGTGCGTAATTTGATGACGGTGGTATGGTACGCCGTGCAAAAAGTGGACTATGCCGCTTATTGATGTTGTGTGCTGTGTAATAAGTTAAGGTACGTGGTAATATAAAAGCGTGTGAATTTTAACACTGTTGTTCAAGTAGATAACGAAGTGCAGTGGTTCAAGCTCTGCGTCAACAAGATGCTTCCACCTGGTTTCCCCGGTGTCACTATCAGGAAATTAACCAGATTGGGGAACGTCCCTGTTGACACGCCAAGTCCGCGACCCCGACTACTTCGTGTAGTCCTCTCAACCCCGGAGGAATGCAAAGCGTTAATGCGCTTTGCATTCAAACTCAAGGGTAGTAATGTCAGCGTTCAGCCGGACCTCCCACTGGCAGATCGACTTAAGTTAAAGGAAGCCATCAAAAGCCTCAAAAGCAGGCGGGCGGCTGGTAAGCAAGGCCTTCGTCTTGTGGGTTTTCAGGTGGTCAGCCGGAAGTCAAATTCTGCCCTACCAGAACCTCTCCTGGTAGCGTACGACCCAGGGCTGGTCGTGCCGAGTTCCTTCGGGTAGTGCTTAGTAATGTGCGTAGCCTAAGAAACAAGGTACACGAGGTGGGTCTACTTGTAGACAAATCTCGTCCCGACATACTTGCTATCACCGAAACGTGGCTGTCCCCGGATATCACAGACGGTGAAGCATGTTTGCCTGGCTACGCACTGCTTAGATGCGATCGCTCTGTTGGCCGCCAAGGTGGGGGCGTCGCTCTTTATGTGAGTTGTAAACTCGATGTGTTGAGGACTTGTGTGTTCCAGTCGCCAGATCAAACTGTTGAAGCCCTCTCGGCTATTGTGTGCACTTCCTCTGCTCAGTTTACAGTTGTAGTGGTACATCGAAGTCCTGGTAGTATCTCCAGGGAGGTTATTGAATTTATTCGTACTCAGGCTGCCAATAGGTGTCTAATACTGGGTGACTTCAACCTCCCTGAAGTCTGCTGGGCTGATCTATCTTGCAGTTCGGCGGTGGGCACTTTCGGTTCGGATCTCCTTGAGCTAACATTGCAACTGCCTTTGCATCAGTTCGTGGACCTCCCGACTAGATATATGCGCAACCAAATTCCGTCTACCTTGGATCTCATTTTTGCGAAGTCACACGATTTCGTAAGTGATATTACCTACGACTGTCCTCTAGGAGCCAGTGACCATGTCTGCATATCCTTTCGATGTGCTCTAACTAAGTGTCATCAAGCTACCGCTGAGGCATGTCCAAATATTTGGCGGGCAGACTTTAACGCAATACGAGCCAACGCTTCAGTTTTGCGTTGTGCGATCACCGTGGCTGACACCGTTAAGACAGCCTGGGAGAAATTTAAAGTGTACCTCACCGAGATCTCTGCTCCCCACATCCCATTCACTAAGAGAAAGGTGACACGGGCGCAGCCTCCATGGATAGATCATACAGGTAAATACCTGCTCAGGAAGCGCTCTAAATGCTGGCGAACTTATCAAGCGGCTTCATCAACCAGCACCTACGAAAGCTATCGAGCGGTTAGAAATAAATGTAAGCATCCTCTTAGAACTCTTCGTCTTCAGTACGAGGAGGATTTGGCTAACGCAGCCGTAAAAAACCCAAAGAAGTTCTTTGCTTACGTAAAAAGACGTAGCGGTACAAACTCGTCCTGCATTACTACGAGCGGACGGGACCCATGGGCATACCGACTATGATAATGCCTGTATACTTAGCGAACAGTATACTGGTGTCTTTTCTCCTGAGGCCTCTCTACCTCAAGTTGAGCTGGTCACTAAAGTTCCGGAGAATTCTCGCCTAACTGAAATAAGCATAACGGAGACACAAGTCTTCAGGCTATTGCAAGGGCTAAATCCTTCCAAAGCTTCTGGCCCTGATTCAATTCATCCAAAGCTGATGCATGAATTGGCCACTGAGCTAAGTGGCCCTCTGACATGCATGTTTACAATATCACTCGACAGCTGTGCCTTACCTTCTGAATGGAAGAAGGCAACCATCTGTCCAATTTTTAAGGGCGGGGACAGAGTTCTGCCCGCGAACTACCGGCATGTCAGCTTAACAAGCGTTGTAGTTAAGTTGTTTGAAAAATTGGTCAGGGATTCGGTGGAGAATCACCTGATTAAGTTTAACCTTCTCAGTGCGGCCCAGCACGGATTCCGTAAGGGGTTTTCATGTCTGACAAATTTGCTTGTAGCTCGTGAAAGCTGGGCTGAGGCAGTAGACAACGGCCACGCCATCGACGTGCTTTTCGTTGACTTCTCGAAAGCCTTTGATACTGTCCCACATCAGCGACTCTCATTGAAGTTGAGATCGTATGGGATATCTGGAGCCGCCCTTAAATGGGTTTCTGCTTTCCTAGAGGGCAGAGAACAGTGTGTACGCGTGGGGCGTAGCCTTTCGCTTAGACAAGCTGTTCTTAGTGGCGTTCCGCAGGGCTCGGTTCTAGGGCCGTTGCTTTTCGCAATTTATGTCAATGACCTACCCCAGGAGCTTGGAGTACCGTCGCTATTGTTTGCTGATGACCTCAAGCTTTGGAATATTGTGGATATCCCTGGTGGCTCTGAGGCACTTCAGAGTGCTTTGGATAGGCTCTGGGATTGGTCAACCATATGGTTGATGCCCATAAATCAGGCGAAATGTTCTGTCCTCTGCATTGGAGGTGCTAGTCCCCCCACGCGCTATGTAGCTGGTGGAAGTGAACTCCCTGTTGTCATTCAGCAGGTCGACCTACGTATCACCCATACCTCATTGCTTCACTCTGGGGAAAATTGGAGGAAGGCTGCTTGTAGAGGGTACCGTATGATGTGGTTTATTCGCCGCTCCTTCGGTGTCCTAACGGCCAATATCTTTGTGAAGCTGTTCTCAGCTTTCGTGCGACCTCACTTAGAGTACTGTATTCAGGCTTGTCCACCTTGTCTTGTAAGGGACAAAATGGAACTGGAGAGGGTTTTGCGAGTGGGTACAACGTTACTGCGAGGATTACGGGGGCAAACGTATCCCGAACGTTTGCTTAGCTTGGGTATGTACTCAATGCACTACCGCAGAATTAGAGGAGACTTGATTCTCACTTACCGTATCTTAACGGGTAAGATCGGTCCAGACTTGTCCTGGTTATTTAGTCCCGCCAAGCTGCCTAGTCTCCGAGGTCACCCGTTGAAGCTGCATAAACAGCGTTCTGACCGGGTAAGGACGGAAACTCGCTTGTCGCGTCGAGTTATTGAACGTTGGAACTCGCTTCCGGCGCACGTGGTTAGGGAGTCTACGGTAGAGGGTTTCGAGCGTCAGTTAGATGCTCTAGGGTGGCAGTACCAAACCTTCCCCTTCTCCTAACCGACTTGTATCTTCAACTTTCCCTTCGTTTTTTTAATTTTCTTCTCACCTTGGTATTATCATTATTTAGCCGACATTCCTCCTCCTTTTCTTAGCTTACCCTTCACTCTTTTACTTCACATAAATCGGCCCGGCAGGGACTGCTGGGCAGGAAAATGTGGACAATAATTGGTTGGACAGGGTGTGATGCGGTATTTGTTTTAGGCTTTTCAACATCTCAAACAGACCTGTCAATACCCGATCCAACGATACGCAAAAGAAGGAACATTCACGAGATAATCCTATCGTTCCGGTCCCAACTGAACTTGAACCATGGCGCGTCGTTGGAAGCTGTCGTGATGGTGGACGATCTTCCTACGTTTAATCGTTTGGTGAGATTGTATTCGCGGAAATTTGTGGACATGGAGCAGGATATGAAGAGATTTCAGCAGGCTACTGCGACTGCATTTTATAAGCGGTCAGTCGTTACTCGAACTCGGTACAAACGCATGACGGGGGTTGATTTGCCAGAGGGGTATCCATATCAATATGTGCATTACCAGTGTGTGCATGGTAATCGGCGGAACGTTCATGGTAAACGGTAAGTGTGTTATTGATAATGCTCTAACGTGATCAAATAGTTATAGAATGCTGGGCTGCAAAGCAAGGTTTTCCATAGTATTGAGGGGTGATTATTACGAGCGTGGTGAAGTGGAGCTGCAGCATAATCATGATTTCCATTTGGGTATTCCTTGGCTATATCCGCAGAATCGGCACTTGACGAAGGCTGAGGAGCAGGAGATTGTGAGCCTAATGTCAGTGTTTAGAAGTACGCGGGAGATTCGTCGGTACATGAACCGGAAACATGGGCGAGTGTTGACAGTGGACGATATAAAGACTGTGACAAGGCGTCACCGTAAGCAGCAGGCAGGGAAGGTGTGCGAGGTGACGGATATGCTTGAGAAGAATGGCACATGTTGGGTAGTGAGGGAAGGAACGATAGTGAAATATGTATTTTTCGTGCAGTCTTGCATGGAATCCATAGCTGCCCGTTACTGTGAGGTGTTGTTGGCGGATGCCACGCACCAGTTGAACTATGGCGGCTACATACTGTGGCACTGTATTGTAGTGACCTGGAGATTCCCCTGTTTGGCTGCTGCATGCTGCGTAAAATATTACAAAATCACAAAATTATATTTTCTCGATGTACATGGCAAATTAGCCGCTCACCTGTTTGAACGTTACTCGCGTTTGTTTGAGTCAATATAGCATCCGCCTTCTAACGGCGCGACGCTCATCGGCTCCGCGGCCATCTTTGCTCTCCGCGCACGCGACCACACCTTTCCCCTAGCTAGCTATCTTCCGGTGCCTTATTTTTAGCACTAGATAGCGTTTCGCCCCACTTAATAAATTTTTCCTAGCGTTACTTTTGGTGTTCTCCACTCATCGGAGGTTGGCCTTATATTCGGGTATTGGTTTTAAAGCGTACCGATCCTGCTTCTCGCTTTATTGTTGACGCCCGACTTTTGGGCATTATCCGGTGAGTTTTTGTTAACTCGTCTGATTTTCACTTTTCATTTTCCGGTTTAATCTCGCTGGCTCGCTATTTTGCTCGCTATGGAAACTGATCGCGTAGATTCTGACGTTCAGATCGGCACAGTTACGCTTCCTATCGCACCTTTTCGCGAGACTAATCCTAAGTCTTGGTTTGGTCAGCTAGTCGCAATTTTCTTTGCGTGGTATTAGGTCCGAAAAGACCAAGTTTCACCTTGTCGTTTCCGCGCTTCCGCTAAATGTCATCGATGACATTCTAGATCTCCCTGACGACCAAAAGACTTACGATGCAGTCAAGACAGCTATTCTGAGAAGAACAGGCTTATCCGATCGACAAAGAGTTACGAAACTCCTCAACGAAACCGATGTTGGCGATCTTAAGCCGTCTCAGCTGCTTCGGAAGATGCAGAGCCTAGCTAAACCCACTTCGATAGATGATTCTTTTCTTCGGGAAATGTGGTTGCAACGACTTCCGCGCGAGATGCTACACATCCTCTGCGCTAGTGAGGATGCACCTTTATCCAAACTGGCCGATACAGCCGACCGAATTTGGGAGTCGTACGGCCAGGTTTCGCAGGTCCAGACGAAACCGGACGACGATATCGCCACGCTTAAATCCCAGATGGCAACATTGACTCGACAATTCGCAAACTTTTCGGCCTCCGGACATAACCGCTGTAAATGCTCTAGGAGCCGTTCGCGTTCACGTTCGAACTCTCCTTCGCGATCATCGAATAGAGACGGTTACTGCTGGTACCACGAACGATTCGGCCAGCAAGCTAAATCATGTCGCCCGCCCTGTTCCTTCAAACGACAGCAGCAGGGAAACGGGCGGACCAGCACGTAGGGGCGACGGACGTAGCTGGTCAACGCAGTCGCCCATTCTTCGTCACCGACCGTAGAACCGGAGTTCGCTATCTCGTCGATACTGACGCAGAAGTCAGCGTTCTCCTGCGTGATCCAAACGACCCGACTGAAAAGGTGACTAGCTCATTGCGCGCAGCTAACGGGACCATTATCCGCGTATATGGTCAATGCTCGCGCACGCTAAATCTCAGCCTCCGACGCGCTTTCAAATGAATATTCCTCGTTGCGGATGTTCAAACGCCTATCCTTGGTCTCGACTTCTTACGTCATTACGACCTACCCGTCGATGTTAAGCGACACCGTCTAGTCGACCGCCTTACGAATCTCGCAGTCATTGGGACTTTGACCGACACCGCGTCAATCAGTCCCGTGTACGCGACTCAACTTAGTTCACCCGTCGGGCAAACGCTGCTCGATAGTTTTCCGCAGGCCTTCCGTCCTGCCGTCCCGTTGCCTTCCGCAACCGACGCCGCAGTCATCACGCCTTTCGGACTTTTCGAATTCTTGCGAATGCCCTTTGGTCTTCGCAACGCAGCTCGGACTTTTCAACGCTTCATAGACTCTGTCACGAGAGGTCTCGACTTTGTTTATCCTTATATAGACGACATCTTAGTAGCTAGTTCTTCCGAAGAACAGCACGCGGACCACCTCAAGATGCTTTTCGAGAGGTTAGCCTATAATAGCATTACTGTCAACGCTGACAAATGCATCTTTCAGCAGCCTTCTATCGAATTTCTTGGTCATCGAATTGACCAGCATGGCATACGGCCGCTCGAAGACCGAGTCAGCGCTATTAAGGACTTTCCCGTTCCGACTACTTTGGCCGCCATCCGCCGTTTTAGTGGGATGATCAACTACTACCGTCGATTTCTGATACGTTGTGCCGACTTGCTCAGTCCATTGACCGACTTACTTCGCGGACGTAAAAACGGCAACATCGAGTTGACGCCCGCTGCAACCGAAGCCTTCAAGGCCTGCAAAGAGGCCTTGACTGAAGCCGTTATGCTTCACCATTTCGACCCCAAAGCTCCACTCAGCGTTGCAGTCGATGCATCGGACACCGCCATTGGCGCCGTCCTGCAGCAGCTCACTGAAGGATGCTGGAAACCACTCGCTTGCTACTCCCGACGCTTACAACCGGCAGAAGTCAAGTACAGCACGTTCAGCCGCGAACTGCTGGCAGTTTATTCCACCGTCCGACATTTCAGGCACGTCTTAGAAGGTCATTCGTTCGTTATCTTCACCGATCATAAGCCGCTTATTTACGCCTTTCGTAATCAACCAGCCCGACACTCACCACGTGAGGTTCGTCAGCTGGATTTCGTGACTCAATTTTCTACTGACCTCCGACACCTTTCAGGTCAGAATAACGTCGTTGCTGACGCTCTTTCGCGCGTCTCCGCAATCCACACCGCTGGCCAGGCAATCGACTTATCTGCCATGGCTACAGCGCAACTAACCGACACTGACTTTTAGAACGTCAAACAAGATTCTTCACTACGAATCACATCGCATCCACTGCCGTCATCTGATGGCACTATCTTGTGCGATACTTCTACTGGACGACCTCGACCCGTCGTTCCAGAAACCTTTCGACGTCTAGTTTTCGACACACTCCATAACATCGCTCATCCAGGCATCCGAGCCACGATCAAGCTCATATCCGAGAGATACGTTTGGCTCGGAATGCAACGCGATCTTAAGCGCTGGGCACGCGGTTGACTAACGTGTCATCAGGCCAAGATACAGCGGCACGTGTCCGCTCCACTTGGTCGTTTTCCGCAAGTCTCAGCTCGCCTCGCCCATGTCCATCTCGACATAGTTGGACCCTTGGCACCATCCAGAGGAATGGTCTACATTCTGACCATGATCGACCGATACACCCGTTGGCCCGAGGCCGTACCTATACCCGACATATCCGCGGACACCGTAACGCGCGCTTTCGTTGAGCGCTGGGTCGCTTCACACGGCTGTCCAGCCACCGTGACTACCGACCGCGGTCCGCAGTTCGAATCCTCGATCTTCAACGATCATCTCAAAGTCCTCGGATGTCAGCGCATCCGGACTACCGCCTATCACCCGCAATCCAACGGCATGGTGGAACGTTTCCACCGACAGCTGAAGGCCTCACTTAGTGCCGCTAATGCACTAAGCTGGACCAAAGCACTGCCTATGATACTACTTGGTATCCGATCAGCTCTTAAAGCTGATTTGCACACGTCCAGCGCCGAACTGGTATATGGACAACCTCTTCGACTACCTGGGGACTTCTTTTCTGGAAACCCCAGAACACCCCGCTACGACGCGAATTACGCTCGGCAGTTAGCCACGAGCATGCGCCATATCAAAGTAACCGACGTGCGAGAACAACGACGTAAATCGTTCGTTCCACAAGATCTACTGCATTGCGCTTACATTTTCCTTCGAGTCGATGGTCTACGCAGACCACTCGAACGACCCTACGAAGGTCCATTTAAGGTTCTTAAACGTAAGGACCGCGTATTCGTTGTCGACCGCCACGGTAAACGTGAAACTGTCTCTATCGACCGTCTCAAGGTTGCCCATGTGGAACCTGAGATCGACGATGACTCCCGTCCACCTTCGGACGAGTCAACGCAGCCTATGATCGACGACACGCCTACTTCCGATGCTACGAAGCATTCTCCGACTAACCCTTCCGACTCAGTTCCTTCCGATTCTATCGAGCCGATAGCTTCCTCATCCGATAAAACTGCTGGATCGACAACGCCTCCGACCGAACGTCCGAAATCGACTAGGTCAGGTAGGCGGGTTCATTGGCCAGCGCGATTAAAAGATTAGTCTTCTTTTCATTCTTCCTTTCCCGCTTCCTTTTTGCTTGTGGCCTAACCTGCCCAACAAACGGCAGTTTTGAAAACCCAAAAAAATTTGCAAAACGTTTTGAAAACCTAACAAAGGAGAAAATCGTTTGAAAACACAAAATGGTTCTCGCTTTATTCGCTTATCGCACTCGTTAAGTGCAATCGCCTTTTGTTAGCTCTGTCACTCGCACCTCTTTGACACTCCGCGTTTCCGCTTCTTTTTCATATCCCCGACACGCGGACGTTCAACGACAATCGAACGTTACGTTTCCGGACACTACGTGCGCAAACATCGTGCTGTGACACTACGCACTCGAACGCTACGAACATTTCCCCCATTTTGTGTTTTTGGCACCTGTAGGGAGGACACGGATGGGAGCACCCTAACGTCCGATCGCATTGGTTCTCCCCCAGCAGCTGCATCAGGTTTCACCGCCTGGTCTCACAGTAGGCTGGCCGGCGACGGACAGTCCTCACGTAGATCGAAGGGTCACCTACGGTTCCCTTCTAAGAGGGGGGACTGTGTAGTGATCTGGAGATTCCCCTGTTTGGCTGCTGCATGCTGCGTAAAATATTACAAAATCACAAAATTATATTTTCTCGATGTACATGGCAAATTAGCCGCTCGCCTGTTTGAACGTTGCTCGCGTTTGTTTGAGTCAATATAGCATCCGCCTTCTAACGGCGCGACGCTCATCGGCTCCGCGGCCATCTTTGCTCTCCGCGCACGCGACCACACCTTTCCCCTAGCTAGCTATCTTCCGGTGCCTTATTTTTAGCACTAGATAGCGTTTCGCCCCACTTAATAAATTTTTCCTAGCGTTACTTTTGGTGTTCTCCACTCATCGGAGGTTGGCCTTATATTCGGGTATTGGTTTTAAAGCGTACCGATCCTGCTTCTCGCTTTAGTATGTTAATGGATGTAACGGGTCTGGCGTATTCATTTTTTTACGCGTTGTTGCCGAATGAGACGGCCTCAAGCTACAGACTGGCGGTGGAATCGATGAAAGAGATGTTGCCCTGCATATCGTCAGTGCAAACTCTTGTTATGGACAAGTGCATGGCGCAAGTTGGCGCGCTGACGTCGGCGTATCCGAACGCGGCGGTGGTATTTTGCCGTTTTCACGTCCTGAGGGATATGTACCGACGGTGTGCACAAGTTGCTGGTTTAAATCCCGGTGTGCGAAACCTCCTTCGGCAATGGCTGATGTTGTTGGTTTACACCCGTGTTGCTGGACATTCCAGCGGGATTCTGCGAGCGCTTGCAGGGAAGAGTGCAAAATTGTACCGTTACCTTCGGCGTACATGGCTTCCATGAGCGGCTCATCGACAGCGCGCGGTATGTTTGTTTGGTTGCGCAACGACGAACAGAGTGGAAAATGAAAATAAACATCTGAAGAAGCAGTTGACTGAGCAATCATCCCTACGATCGTTATTCACGGTGATTATTGAGAGAGTTTCTTCTTGGATGCAAGACCGGCAACTGGCGATTGGGAGACACAGTGCGACGCCATACGTTCCACCTGTGGAGCTGTCTCTTGCAACCCCCATCTTGACTCGGTTTCTTCCATACGCTCGTAAGCAGATGATGAGACACTGGAGAAATGCGGGGATAAGGTCAATGCATGATGCGGGCAGGCACTGGGTGGTGGAATGCACCCGTGGTGCAAAGAGGCGGCGGTATAAGGTGACGGATGACTGTTGCGAATGTGAATTTCACCTACAATGGCGAATGCCATGTGCGCACATGTGCCATGTCACCGCCATGAAAGGGAAGCCTATTGCCAGTATTGTGGGAGATTGTAGATGGAATGCTCCATGCAGTCGGCCGGTTGACTGCTCCCCGGAGGCTGCAGGATTAAGGGATGTGACCTTCGTTGATGCGGGAGATGTCCTTGAGGTACGCGCAGTGGACAGGGCGACAAAACTTCGCAAGACGGAGGAGGTGATGGCGGAACTGAAAACCCAGGTTTGCAGCCTCGGATCGGCGCGGCACGACAAGGTACTGAGGAGTCTTAGGAGGCTGACGGAGTTGATGTCGGAGGATAGTGAGGTAGCCCTGTACTGCACCACGCGGCACTGTAGTGACCCTATTCCGCTGGACGTGGAAGACTGGCACGATCGATTAATGGGACGCTGGTGCCGCAGAACGGCGGTATGTGGACTGGCAAATGATGGGGACAGCGTGCCGAGCACAAGCTCCGTGCGGGCCAACGATGGTGTACATGACGCGCGGGCGGTTATTTATTCAGGAGACGACAGCAGAGGGAATGGGAAAGCTGCATGGTGCGGCTCCAGAAAACGGAAATCTCCACTAAAACTGCGAGTTACGGAGATTCCTGCGCAATGCATCTCTGCACGTGTTTCAAAATTTCGGCGTCTCGGAACCACCACCTCTGCTCGTTCTAAAGCGGAAAAAAGGAGGCGCAGGATACCGGATCCCTCGGTATTAGACCTATGCGCATTATGTCTAAAGGAAGAGGATAACGCAACGGTGGGTAATGAAGTTAAGTGGGTTATGTGTGACGTATGCCAACGTTGGTTCCATCAAAGTTGCGCGGCATACAACGGGGAAGCGGAGTACATCTGCCTGCACTGTGATCGCTGAATGGAAGGCTAAGGCGGTGCGTGAAGATGCTTGAGTGGCAGTCATTTGGTAAGGTGTATGTTAACGGATACTTCACATGTGGCGATGAGGCGCAAACACTCCTTCCCCGGGAACTCATTACACAATGACATGTCATCGTAAACATTAGGTACGGAAAGTGTACTTCAGTGAATATCAATCCCCGGACTGCGCATTACGGCGTCAATGATTCACTGCAAGGGGGTCTAGCTGGAAATGTTGGTACGTACACCTTACCAAATGACTGCCATTCACAAGTATCTTCACGCACCGCCTTAGCCTTCCATTCAGCGATCACAGTGCAGGCAGATGTACTCCGCTTCCCCGTTGTATGCCGCGCAACTTTGATGGAACCAACGTTGGCATACGTCACACATAACCCACTTAACTTCATTACCCACCGTTGCGTTATCCTCTTCCTTTAGACATAATGCGCATAGGTCTAATACCGAGGGATCCGGTATCCTGCGCCTCCTTTTTTCCGCTTTAGAACGAGCAGAGGTGGTGGTTCCGAGACGCCGAAATTTTGAAACACGTGCAGAGATGCATTGCGCAGGAATCTCCGTAACTCGCAGTTTTAGTGGAGATTTCCGTATTCTGGAGCCACACCATGCAGTTTTCCCATTCCCTCTGCTGTCGTCTCCTGAATAAATAACCGCCCGCGCGTCATGTACACCATCGTTGGCCCACACGGAGCTTGTGCTCGGCACGCTGTCCCCATCATTTGCCAGTCCACATACCGCCGTTCTGCGGCACCAGCGTCCCATTAATCGATCGTGCCAGTCTTTCACGTCCAGCGGAAAAGGGTCACTACAGTGCCGCGTGGTGCAGCACAGGGCTACCTCACTATCCTCCGACATCAACTCCGTCAGCCTCCTAAGACTCCTCAGTACCTTGTCGTGCCGCGCCGATCCGAGGCTGCAAACCTGGGTTTTCAGTTCCGCCATCACCTCCTCCGTCTTGCGAAGTTTTGTCGCCCTGTCCACTGCGCGTACCTCAAGGACATCTCCCGCATCAACGAAGGTCACATCTCTTAATCCTGCAGCCTCCGGGGAGCAGTCAACCGGCCGACTGCATGGAGCATTCCATCTACAATCCCCCACAATACTGGCAATAGGCTTCCCTTTCATGGCGGTGACATGGCACATGTGCGCACATGGCATTCGCCATTGTAGGTGAAATTCACATTCGCAACAATCATCTGTCACCTTATACCGCCGCCTCTTTGCACCACGGGTGCATTCCACCACCCAGTGCCTGCCCGCATCATGCATTGACCTTATCCCCGCATTTCTCCAGTGTCTCATCATCTGCTTACGAGCGTATGGAAGAAACCGAGTCAAGATGGGGGTTGCAAGAGACAGCTCCACAGGTGGAACGTATGGCGTCGCACTGTGTCTCCCAATCGCCAGTTGCCGGTCTTGCATCCAAGAAGAAACTCTCTCAATAATCACCGTGAATAACGATCGTAGGGATGATTGCTCAGTCAACTGCTTCTTCAGATGTTTATTTTCATTTTCCACTCTGTTCGTCGTTGCGCAACCAAACAAACATACCGCGCGCTGTCGATGAGCCGCTCATGGAAGCCATGTACGCCGAAGGTAACGGTACAATTCCGCACTCTTCCCTGCAAGCGCTCGCAGAATCCCGCTGGAATGTCCAGCATCACGGGTGTAAACCAACAACATCAGCCATTGCCGAAGGAGGTTTCGCACACCGGGATTTAAACCAGCAACTTGTGCACACCGTCGGTACATATCCCTCAGGACGTGAAAACGGCAAAATACCATCGCCGCGTTCGGATACGCCGACGTCAGCGCGCCAACTTGCGCCATGCACTTGTCCATAACAAGAGTTTGCACTGACGATATGCAGGGCAACATCTCTTTCATCGATTCCACCGCCAGTCTGTAGCTTGAGGCCGTCTCATTCGGCAACAACGCGTAAAAAAATGAATACGCCAGACCCGTTACATCCATTAACATACTAAAGCGAGAAGCAGGATCGGTACGCTTTAAAACCAATACCCGAATATAAGGCCAACCTCCGATGAGTGGAGAACACCAAAAGTAACGCTAGGAAAAATTTATTAAGTGGGGCGAAACGCTATCTAGTGCTAAAAATAAGGCACCGGAAGATAGCTAGCTAGGGGAAAGGTGTGGTCGCGTGCGCGGAGAGCAAAGATGGCCGCGGAGCCGATGAGCGTCGCGCCGTTAGAAGGCGGATGCTATATTGACTCAAACAAACGCGAGCAACGTTCAAACAGGCGAGCGGCTAATTTGCTATGTACATCGAGAAAATATAATTTTGTGATTTTGTAATATTTTACGCAGCATGCAGCAGCCAAACAGGGGAATCTCCAGATCACTACACAGCCCCCCTCTTAGAAGGGAACCGTAGGTGACCCTTCGATCTACGTGAGGACTGTCCGTCGCCGGCCAGCCTACTGCGAGACCAGGCGGTGAAACCTGATGCAGCTGCTGGGGGAGAACCAATGCGATCGGACGTTAGGGTGCTCCCACCCGTGTCCTCCCTACAGGTGCCAAAAACACAAAATGGGGGAAATGTTCGTAGCGTTCGAGTGCGTAGTGTCACAGCACATGATGTTTGCGCACGTAGTGTCCGAAAACGTAACGTTCGATTGTCGTTGAACGTCCGCGTGTCGGGGATATGAAAAAGAAGCGGAAACGCGGAGTGTCAAAGAGGTGCGAGTGACAGAGCTAACAAAAGGCGATAGCACTTACCGAGTGCGATAAGCGAATAAAGCGAGAACCATTTTGTGTTTTCAAAACGATTTTCTCCTTTTTTAGGTTTTCAAAACGTTTTGCAAATTTTTTGGGTTTTCAAAACTGCCGTTTGTTGGGCGGGTTAGGCCACAAGCAAAAAGGAAGCGGGGAAAGGAAGAATGAAAAGAAGACTAATCTTTTAATCGCGCTGGCCAATGAACCCGCCTACCTGACCTAGTCGATT
>OX104060.1:55979494-56009870 GCA_944474145.2 Dicrocoelium dendriticum
CGACTTCTGATGAACCCCCATTTACACGAACGCACGCCCATTTTTACTCGGCACGATTTCGCCTTACGAACCTCGTTTTAACGTTCCTTTTCGATATCGAAGGCTTTCTATGTTCAGCTATCTAGGGGGAGCTCTGTAGCGCCCAAAAAGATAACTCTTATCTTTCGTGTACAATTTATTTGTTGACCGATTGTACATTACTCCTTCTTGTTTTAATCTTACAACCGGCTCGACACACAACTGCCTTGTAAGTCCCCGCGCTCACGTGCACGCTCTTGCCTCGCTTCATCCGTCCGTTTCTCGTTCTAGCCCATCGAATACAGTCCGCTGTGTCCGACTCCAATTGCCTTCTGATATCCGCGCTTAATTCCGCGCATCGTCTCGGACTAGTATTAACTAGTCCTACACCATCTCAAGCATGACCGATTAGTGGGCCACAGGTGCTAAAGCACACAACTGTGCATTAAGTTGCTAGTTTAGAGCTCTATTTCTCTTAGCTGAGAGTCGGATGCAAGTGCCTGTGGTGTTGGACCAGAATAATGCAATCGTTCCCTGGAGAAACATCATCAGTTTCAGCACTTTGAGGTTATGTTATATATCTTAATGGATGTGCCACCAATGCTAATGAGCTAGAGATGTCTTCTATTGATAATAGAGAAATAGGTGTCCAAACAATTAGCGAAATGCATTCAGGTGGGAAATACCACGAATGCCGCTTTGGTTAGGCATGATCACCTCATCTTGTAGAGGTTGCACTTTCTCATTTGTGACGGATTATTGGGCCTCATGTGTTAAAGCACACCATTTCTGGATCGCGTTGCTATTTTGAACTCTAACCCTCTTGGTTGGGAGTCCGATGCAAGTGCAAGTGATATTCATCAGTGTAAGGTAATAGAAAACTGGGAGATCACAACAGCTATTAACAAGGAGATTTCCTGGTGGGAAGCTTCCACATTGTCAGGCAACGTGAATGAACAATAATATAAGGCAAGCAGAGAAGATAACGGAAAACAAGTGGGAGCTGGTTGTTCACCCACCATTACGCATTACGAATGGTAGGCTTTGGAGAGAGGTAAAGGTTAAAATTACGTACGGACGGCCAAGGAAAGAAGAAGTGGTGGTCAAAATATCTGGGTGTCTAGCTTTCCAGGTGACAGGGGCCTCACTGCCGCATGGTTCGCTTTTTGCCGGAGAAAGGGAATCCGGAAAAATTGTTGTGCAAGCATAAAGGTTGAAGGAAAGGATCTGGTTTTTCATAATGCCTGTCTATCAGCGTTTCGATAGTGATCGGCATACGTATAACTCAGATAAAACTAAATGTACGGGCCAAGAAAGCTTAAGTGGAGAGTAAATGCCTGAATATAGGTTATGGTGATATTGCCTTCAAGGTGGGTAGGTGGCGCTGTTATATACTCAGCGGTGTAAAGTAGCGAGTACTTAACCTAGGGGACGGCATCGGTTATGGGCAACTAGTAGATGCCGATTACGTAGGCTAGTAGAAATACCTATAAAGCAGGCAATTTATACGACTATTTTAGACAGATAAATGGTAACTTACGGGTGCACCATATGTGTGGACAACAACGCTAGAACCTGGCATTTCACATGAGGCTTAATGTTGTTAAAATGTTTTTAGTAGACGTGACTTATGGGTCACAAGTATAGGTATTCGCAAGAGAACAAGTGGACTAGGTATTTGGAAAATACTAAGGGGTAAAGATGGAGACGAAGGAACCAAAGTGTAGAAGAGAAGGAAGAAGTGAAGTAAAGTTTGTCCGTTCGGATTGCTTCCCCATTGCTATGCAATATCCTACCTGGTCAGTGCCTACAGGCTTACGATGCTCCCATTCAATAGTACTATGCTGCTTTACGTGCTGATCTGTTGAGCAGTGAGAAACTGGACGTCGAGAAGGAGCTTTCAAAGGATTTGAGCTACCGGTTATTGTTTCCAGGTTACATTTGCGGTAGCGTCTACTATTTCAAGACTTCCCATTTAACTAAGTGTCCGTGGGAGCCAGTAAAGCGCACAGCTACTATTGGGGTAGGCTGCATACCTTTTGTGGTCGGATTAGCAGTCCTAGCACCTGTAAGATGCGTGCAACTGATCGGGCCGAGATCTCTCACGTGGTGTGACAGGGACCGCAAAGTATGGGGAGGACCTGTGAGCCTAAGATGCTCCTGTCAGGAAGCCTAGTTGAGCGCAATACAAAGTTACGCCAGAGCTGACCAAAATGTGATTTATGCCCCATCGGGGCCGGTCTCAAAAAGGTTGTCATCAGAAGCACAGATGTTGAAAAGGCGTCTTATGTTATCCAGGCACGTAAACTTTCGTACCTCCTGCTTGAAAGCCTGTGGATTTTGAACCTCCCGCAGCTGTGAAGGTAATTTGTTCCAGATATTTAAATAAGCGACAAGGAAGAAACGTGAACGTAGTTTCTTCCTTGCTAGCAGCGGGGCAACTGTGCAGTACTTGTTTCGGAGGTTGAATTCTAATTCTCTTCTCAGTGTCAGGCTGGGGATATCACTGTGCACCGCTTGGCATAGTAACTTATGTAAGAAGCACAGGTTTAAGACAATGCGGCGCAGCCATAGAGGCTGGAGTTTGAGATGGTTACACCTCTGTAGGTAACTAAGCGCGAGGTCTTGTGGGGCTAGTATTTTGGTAAACCGCCTCTGAGCCTTTTCGAGCAATATGCGGTCTGATTTCCGCAAATTACTGAAGATGAAGGGGCAGTATTCCAGCTGCGGACGAACATGACTGCGGTAAAGCTCCAACCGTGCTTCAGCCGAGTTAATGTGGCGGCCTATGTGGAAGACCATTCTGCGTGTTTTTGCTACCTGATACTGCACATTCTGAAAAGTTGTGGGTCATAGAATAGCGAATACCTAGGTCAGTAGCTAACGTTTTTAGTTGGATGGGCGTACCATTCAACGTAAACGTACCATCCGATATGGAGCATTTGTGGGTCAGAATACTAGATTTATCAGCAGAGAATGTCATTTGCCAATTTTGACACCACGACTCTAAGGTCTTCAGGTCTTCACGGATCGCTTGTAGTGCGGATACTTTGGCGCTTGGTGGGAAGACATATAAGACATTTATATCGTCGGCAAAGAGGAATGGGTGACCATGGCGCAGGCTGCTACAGATGTCGTTCACATAAATCAAAAACAGGGTTGGTCCAAGCACGCTGCCTTGCACAACGCCGCTGGAAACTGTGACATGGATGGACTCAAAGTGTGCTACATTCACGGACTGCGTACGCCCGGTTAGGTCGGATTTAAGCCAGTCAAGCAGAGGGGTGACTACACCGTAAGCCTTGAGCTTATGTAATAGGCGTTTATGGGGGACCCTGTCGAACGCCTTTTGCATATCGAGGTATAGCGTAATAATCGCCATACATGAATCAATCGCGCCAGTGACCAGGTTGAGAAAATCAAGCTGGCAGGTTGCGCAGGATCGTGCGCTTAGAAAACCATGCTGTGACCTGCTAAGGTGGCCTCCTGCATTCAAGCAGGCCATAAGCGCACGCTTAACCGATTTCTCCATCACACGTGAGAGAATAGATGTGTGGTTTATGGGTCGGTAGTTGCTGACTTCCTGTACGGAGCCACCTTTATGGCGCGGTGTGATGATAGTGTGCTTCCAAGCCAATGGGTATTGGCCCTTTTCCATAGACAGTCTGAAGAGTTTCAAGAAGAGTATGGAAAGGTCATCGCCCCATGCTTAAGTAGTATGGGTGGAATTCCATCAGGACCAAGTTTGGTGGATGATTTTATGGTTTTGATAGCGGAACGGATGCCTTTTAGATCAAACTGAACCGTGGAGAGCAGCTGGTTTGTGGACGCATCCAGCTCAGTAGTGACCGGGGACAGTTCTTCACACTGGGACTCTTTGAAGTAAGAGTTGAACATCTCACATATGGTCCGTGGATCTTCACTTGCTTTGCAAGGGCCGACGTGTATGGAAGTGATCTTTGCTCCATAATGAGGAGTGCGAGAACGCAGCAGCCAGCTGAGGTGCTTGGCTTTGTTTGCACTGGCCATGGCTGCTCTTTCTTGGGATGTTTTAATCAATACAGACCTGGACGATAGCTGGCTCGCAATCTCGTTGGCTCTCAGCACATGCGCAGTTGAACGTCTTGTAGTAGGAACGTCGTAATTGCCTCAACCATGCATGCGGCTTAGGTTGCCTCCTAATTTTTCCTGAACTTTTATTTAAAGGAGTAAATGGAGCCAATAGGTCTAGACAATAGTGCAGTTCGCCATAAAATATTGCGGACGATTGCTCCAGGGAGTCGGACAGAAAGAACTGTTCCCAGTTCCCTGCTCGAATAATCGTGGCAAATGTGGGCCAGTCTATGGAGCTTATCGGCCGGTATATCTCAATGGCCTCCGATCTACTCTTACAGATTGCCGGGATGGTTGCAAACAGCGAGCAGTATACCACTCTGTGGTCGCTCCCCGGAAACTCTAGGCCTACAGATGCACGTATATTGGATATACCCAGTGTAAATATCAGGTCTAACAGGTGTTTAGACCTGGTTGGCGTTGATACATGCTGCACCCATCCTCCCAAGTTGATGCAGGCTAACAGCCCACTATACTTCGCTGGGGCAGTGGGTGGAAACCACTGGATTTCAGGAAGATTGAAGTCGCCCGCCAGAAGCTTGCATGCGCATGGATGGCTCGCAACTGGCTCAAAAGTAGTTATTAACGATTTGTCACTCACAGGTGATGTATCAGTAGCCCTGTAAATGCATCCAAGTAGTAACTTGGGTCCCATGGCATCAACCGTTATCCATATAGAGTCCAATATTTTGGTGTTATCTAGGACTTCGATATTAGCAGAGAAATTTTGCTGCAGATAAATGGCACACCCTCCACCTCGTTTGTGTGTACGCGAATGTGTATACAGCTGGTAGCCTTGAATGAAAAAGGAATCATCAAACGTAAATGCACCAAAACATGTTTCGGTGACTAGTATTGCATCAGGCACAGCAAGGATAGCCAAAGGGCGTAGAATATGCATCTTGTTGTTCAGCGACCTGGCATTTTTGAGTATAATGGAGAAAAGTTGGCCAGTGTCTCCCAGTTTTATGGATGACATAAAGGGAGCACGAAGAGCTACTGGGCCATCTGTAGAAGCTGTAGGAACTGGGTCAAAAGAAGTAAGAGCGTGCTTTTCGTTGGTGACGTATCAGGTGTCGGGATGAGCTTGTCGCGGCTCATCCCTACCTGGGATAAAAAAGGCGCGTGATGTGGTGTAGAAAGAAGGGAATTTGCCCGCGCAGGTAGTTGTTGTGGCGGTAACAACCGGTGGGATAAGGTAGGTACTCCAGAGTTCGGACTATCTGGAACATGGTGAGAAGAACCTTGAATAATATTGGGTGATGTATTAGCTGCGGAAGTCCGGTGTGTGGATATGGGACGTGTGATTGTTTCCCTGTTACCGCGGGCTATTTTCATTACCGCTAGCTTTCGCGGTTTGAGAAAAAGTTGATCCATCATGGTTGAACTGCGTAGTTGTTCAAAGTTTGTTACGACAGTATTTAAAGTTGCTTCATCCTTAAAATGTATTTTGATCGGTGCAGGGAAGTTACTGCTTCTTTTAGGTAGCCTCTCAACACATACCGAACGTGTTGCTAAACCAAATACTGCAAGGATAGCTCTCGTAAATGCATCCAAAGAAAAATCCTCGGGTACGTTAAGTACCTGGGTAGTATACGTCCAAATACCCCCTTCGGATGTCGGCTGGGGGGATGCCTCACACTTTGCTGTTTCATGGGTGTGTGAGGTTTGGGTATCTGCCTTCGGTGATTTTTTCGGAGACATCCTTACGCGGGGCCGTTTGGCTCTGGGTGCCATCATCGCTTCAGGTGGAAATTTTGGTTCAAGCTCACGTGGCTTCTGAGACGAGAATAGAACGGGAACCTGTTGATCACTATGGGTGTGAGAAACCCGACCACCAGGCTCGAAGTGTGATGGCCCCCACATCGGTTCACCCTCAGTGGCCAAAATATAGCTGTTTCAGCTCTGCGCTATTACACAGCTCTTCACAACTTGTCATTATACTTTGGAGAGTTGATTCGTCCCTAGTACTTAATTCGAGTGGTGTCGCGAATTTACTTATTCTTTTGTTCAGTCGCACAACCTCTAGTGGGTTCCCTTGGATTCCATTGACCTCAAGAATCCAGCTCCTGAACACTTCCAAGGAAGTGTCATCAGGAACGTTAAACGCAATAGTAAACGTAGTATTTATTCCTTTGGTACCCGTGTGCCGTGCGGCTTCCGGCTTGGCGGTTTCTGACGCAGAAATGAATGGTATGGCCGCAGCAGGCGAGCAGTATTGTGTATTTTGCTCGCGAGGCCGTTTAGTTGGAGGAGCCGGCGTGTGTCGGTTCCAGACAGGTGACATACTAGATACTCGCGACCAAATTGGGGTACTTCGGGTGGCAAGGCGCAGCTTGCTGCGTTGATCGTCTTTGAGAATGATGCCTCTGCGACTTGCCCTCCTGGTCCATTGGGACGATCTGTACAACCGAGTGGAAACTCAGATGTAGGCGAACAAGTCCCGGGTTTCTTCTCAGGACAACTACTTATCTCCCAAAGTCGCTTGGGGTCATGGGTATCCATAACATCCAGTTTTAGCATTTCTGCCACCGTGCAATGGTTTTGTACTATTTGCTTGATCTCACCCTGAGCTGCATCCTCTGAGACATCTAAATCAACTATGTGGGAGGCCTCCGGGGTGACAAAATCCTGCAGAGGATCAGAAGATATTCCAGGAGTCTGCTCGTTAGTAGGCTTGGATGCAGAAAGCTTTTCGTAACGGCGTTACATGGCTGTCTTTGCGTTCACTAATTTTAACTAGACAAAGGTTGTGCGCAACCGGAAGTCTTTTTGGTATGACAGGAATTTACGGGCCGAACACTCTGTATCAAACCTGAATAGCACGGGACATTGGTCTCTAATAGCCCTTTTCCTCAGTCTGGTGCAACTGATTAAATTATCCTCTAGACCGCAGATATCCATCAGTGCCTTCTTGATAGTGTGAACTTTTAAACGGTCAGGTACATTATAGACCACTACCTCCGTGAGGCATTTTATCCGGTCCATGACCTCAGTACTAATAGCATTGAGGAAAAGCATGGAAGTCTCGGATCACTATTCATCCATTACATTGCCATGGTGAACTAGGCTTGTAATAGCCACTAAACGCTCAGCTGTTGGCTGCAAGCTGTTAAAGGTTACTTTCATACTCGCCAACTCCTCTTGCAGCTGCGCGATTTCTCGGCGCATGGAAGAAAATACGTCCATCACCCTAACGGAGCACGGCATGGTCACGTTGATCGCTGTATTGCCCCCATTTTACTCGCTTTGTTTACAGGACGGCTAGTAGATATTCCTTTTTTTACCGCAAGCATTTGAGACCAAGTTAGAGAGTCAGCCACGAAGGAGAATAGTAATGGAGAGGGGAGAAGTAAAAAATAAGGTACAACGATATTGTCAAGGAAAATACCAGATGGCGGAAGTCTGATAAATATCAGAGTAGATATAAAAGATTGCTAGTAGGCAGATGGTAGACTCTACAAGATGTCGAACTCCCACAAAGATACAACCAGTCGAGAGCGAAACGAACCAAACTGTCAGGGTGACCTTGAACAGGCGCAATTTCCTCAGACTGTACAATCTACGGCTTACTGCCTATTACACTCTTAGCAAAGTGTTTGTTGAGAAACAATATTGTATGTAAATATATTGATCATGCCTTGCTTGGTGTATCTCGACACATTCGAAAATAAACTAGTTAATTATTTACTTATTTACTTATTTATTTATTGACGGCCTCAAAGTTGCCCATGTGGAACCTGAGCTCGATGAAGACCCTTGCTCGTCTTCTGAAGAATTAACCCAGCCTATGATGGAAGACTCGCATGCTTCCAACATCCCTGAACCAAAGCACCACGTTCCAACCAAGCTTACCACTTCAGCTCCACCGTTTCCCATCGAACCAACCGCCACTTCTTCAGCAGTTCCTCCAATTTCACAATCCGATAGGATGTCTATGACAATGCCTTCCTCTGATTCGCAAAATTCGACTATGTCGGTCAGACGCGTTCATTGGCCAGCGCGATTAGGGGATTAGTGTTTCTTTCACTTTTCTTATTGTTTTCCTTTTTCCTTTTGGCCAACCACGTACCAAAACCCAAAAATATCGGCAAAAGCTTTTGAAAACGCTAAAATACTGACAAACATTTTTGAAAATCCAAAAGAACGCTAAACGTTTTGAAAACACAAAAAGAAGAAAACGTTTTGAAAACACATGAAAGGAGTTACGTTTTGCCTGACGCCTACCTCATCCGGTAAGTGTCACTCTTATTTTTGCCCCCGCCTTAGCCGTCACTACCCTTGTTTCCGTTTATCTTCCATGTATGAACCGGAGGAGATGCCGAGTCTGAAGCGAACATTTGACCTTCACGAACTCGCGAACATTTGACGCTTACGAACTTCCCCCACTTTGTGTTTTTGGCACCTGTAGGGAGGACACGGGTGGGAGCCCGCTAGAGTCCGATCGCATGGTTCTCCCCCAGCAGCTGCATCAGGTTTCACTACCTGGTCTCGCAGAAGGCTGGCCCGCGACGGACAGTCCTTACGTAGATCGAAGTGTCACCCACGGTTTCCCTTCTAGGAGGGGGCTGTAAAGCGACCTGGTGATTCCCTCGTATGACTGAGTAGACTATTCTAAAATATTCAAATTTTAGCTTTCTTATGTATTAGGGAACTATTCGGTTTGCCTGTTGGATCGTTGTTCCCGTTTGTTGGAAACACGAAAACGATCTTCGCCTTTGGCGCGCGGCTCGACTGGCGAACGACGCTCCGTCTACGCTCTCGACGCCAACGACATTCTCCCTAGCTAACTCTCTTCGGGTTCCCTATTTTTAGCATTAGCTAACGCTGCTCCCGTCCAATAAACGTCTTCCCTAGTTTACTTTTGTGTCTTCTACCCACTGCTTTTGGTTGGCCGTCTAGTCGCATACAGGATATATAGCGCACGATCTGCGCACTATCGTTGCACTGTATGTAAGCTGTAACAGATTTCTTAAGGGCCTGCACATTCCCGTCTTCGTATCAGACTGTTGAAACCCTATCAGCTTTTTTGTGCACTAGCTATTCCCAGTTTACAATTGTGGTGAAATACAGGAGTCCTGGAATTGCTTTCGGGGAGATAATTGACTTTATTCGCATTTTGTCCGAGAGTAAGTGTTTAGTTCTAGGGGATTTCAACCTCCCGGAAATCTGTTGGGCCGACACTTCCTGCATTTCGGCATCAGGAACATTCGGTACAGAATTTCCTGAGTTGACTCTCCAAGTTCTTTTACACCAGTTCTTGGACTTCCTCACTAAGTATATGGACAACCAAATACCATCTACTTTAGGTCTAGTTTTCGCCGTCCTTCGAGTTCGTCATTGACGTTTCGTACTTTGCACCTTTAGGGTCCTACGATCACGCATGCACATTTTTTGGGTGTGTTCTTTCACGGCACCAACAGACCGCTGTTGAATTACTTTCGAATATTTGGCGGGCGGACTTTAGTTCAATGCGAGCTAAGGCTTCAGTTCTGAACTGTGAGATCTCCATGATTAACTCTGTTCAGTCAGCCTGGGGTTAATGTAAGGCATATCTCTCGGAGGTTTCCACTCGCTATATTCCGCGCACGAGAAAATGAGTGTACGGGCATAACCTCAATGAATTAATACCACAGGCAAGTACCTACTCAAGAAACGGCCTAGATGCCGGCGAACCTATCGAGCAGCTCCATCAGCCAGCACCTATGAAATTAGAAATAAATGTAAGCAAATCTCAGGACTGTTCGTCTTCATTATGAGAAGGGTTTAGAGGACTCGGCCACAGCTAATCCCAAGAAGATTTTTGCTTACGTTAAAAGACGCGGCGGGGCAAAACTGTCTATACCAGCGTTATTGCGGGATCCGTGTGCGAGCTGACTATGCCAAGGCTCGTACACCTAGGGATCAGTATACTGGTGTCTTTTCTCAGGAGCTCACTTTACCACAGGTTGCATCAGTTTTAAGAGTTCCAGAGGTTCTTGCTTAGCTGAGTTTAACAAAACGAAAACTCAAGTCTTCGAGCTACTGCAAAGCATTAATCTCTCTAAAGCTTCCGGTCCTGATTCAATGCATTCGTAATTGTTGCATGAATGGGCCACTGTGCTGAGTGGTCCTCTCACATGCGTGTTGTCAATATCGCTTGACCGTTACATCTACCTTTGGAAAGGAAGGAGGCAATCGTCTGTCCGATTTTAAAGGGCGGTGATGGCGCTCTGCCTATGAACAGCCGATCTGTCAGTTTGACAAGCAAAGTAGTCAAGTTGTTTGAAAAGCTGATAAGAGATTCAGTGAAGAACCGCCTGAATAGATTTAACCTTCTGTGTTGCGTAACATGAATTCCGCAAGGGGTTTTCGTGTCAGACCAGCCTACTTGTAGCATCTGAAAGCTGGACCGAAGCGGTGTACAGTGACCACGCTGTGGACGTGCTTTACGTGGATTGTTCGAAAGCTTTTGATGCTGTTCCTCATCTTCAACTCTCACTAAAGTTGAGAACTTACGGTATATCTGGTCGAGCCCTTAAATGTGTATCCTTTTTCCTGGAGTAGAGGGAACAGTGCGTAAGGGTGGGGCGTAGCCTTTCGTTCATGCAGGCTGTCCTTAGTGGCGTCTTGCAGGGCTCGGTATTGGGGCCATTACCTTTCACCAGGGAGCTAGGAGTATCATCACTAATGTCTGCTCCGGAATATTGTGGATATCCCGGGGGTCCTGAGGCAATTCAGCGTACCGTATGTAGCCTCAGGGAATGGTATACCTTATGGATGATGTCCATAAATAGGGCCAAGTGCTCTGTTCTCCAAATCGGAGCTGCAAATCCTCCCACACGATATGTTGTCGGCGGTGGTGGACTCCCTGTTGTCACTCAGCAGGTTGATTTAGGGGTCGTACAGTCATCATCACTTCATTCTGGCGACAACTGGAAGGAGACTGCTTCTCGGAGGTTTTGTACGATTTGGTTTATCTGCCGCTCTGTTGGAATCCTAACGGTCAATTTGTTTATGAAGTTATTCGCGGCATTCGCTCCTCTGCTAGCACGCGACGAAGAAAAATCTCCGTCCGACTGAGCAAAAACGTCGTTTTGCTTCGTCAATGGCGAGGCGCTGACGAACCTTTACGAAGATTTTTCTTCGTTTTGCTTCGTCATTGACGAACGTTTACGGAGGCTGACCTTAGTGTACCTTCGTCATTTACGAACCAATACAAAGGCAGTCCATCGACTTCCTATGTAAATGTATGGTTGGTCCAAAAAGAATACAAAGGAAGTTGTTTGTTGAACAATCAAACGTAACGTATAATTGCCCAAAGGGATTATAAAGAGAAGTATATTGCGGAATTGTTTGCATCAAGGTAAGCCTGCGTGTTTGTTTGCATACCTTTTTGTCTCGGAAATGGAAGTGCGCGGTCTTTCGATTGCTCCCCGTTTCCGCTGTTGCATTCCGGACCGGGACTCTCACATCTAAGGTTTGCCTAGCGGCAGGCTTGGTTCGGTAGGTATGCTAGGCCAACTGGAGAGGTTGTCATTAGATGGCGGTTTGTATATATATATATATACATATATATATATAGTATACACATGTTCACCTGGCATATGTTTTGTATTGAAGAAGGTTAATGTGGTTCTCATAGTTAGTTGTTTTGATAGACTACTGGAGTATTGGAAATCACTTGGCATCACATTTGTAACTGTCATCATGGTGGATGAATCTGAGAGATTCTGTCTTTTGGTGCGTACGATTATCGGAAACTTGATGAGGTTAAGTTCAATGTACAGAACTTTGCAACTGCCACAGCTTTTTGCAAGCATACGGCTGTGACTCCACAGCATTATTAACGGCAAAAGTGGAAGGGTTGCCAAATGAGTACCCGTACCAGTTCGTGCAGTATCCCTGTGTTCATGGCAGGCGTAGCAACCTTCCTGGGAACTGTCAGTTGCTATTTTACGGTATAATAAATGCTACACCGTTACAGGGTGCTGATTGCTGAGCCCAATTCTCTTTCGAGTTAAACGTTGAATTTTACGAATCAGGGGAATAGCATTTGTGTCATTGTCATGTTTTCAATTTTGGAAAGTCATGGCTATGTCCACAGAAAAGGCGGTTGACGGAGACGGTGGAGAAAGAGGGGTTTCCCTGATGTCCATGTTCAACCTCCCAGAAGATACTGGCAAGTTGTCAGATCCTGCATCTATTTGTTCACTGTCGAAGGTCAGTTTACCTGTTGGCAACAACCTTGTTAGTAACGAACCCTCAGAGAGCGTGTTTGATTCGGCTGTTAGCGAAGGAGAGCAGCAGGTCTCTGCATTGTCAAAAGAAAGCGAAAGCGGGTTAAAGAAGCGGCAAAATCCAAGGCGGACATGAGAAATCTGTCGGTCACCCATTCCCCCACACATGCTACTACTACGGAATCGTTGCAACTAGAAACATCCACGACACTAGAGTCTATAAAAACGGACATTAAACTGAAACCACCGACGTCCATGGAGCGTTCGGTAAATACTCCGCGTCGCGGAGACTCGTATACCGACGGCAGTGTTATTTTCAGAAACGCCACTGAGTCTGCTGCTGTTCTACCAAAAGACCGTATGCTAGCTGACCTTTAGTGGTTTAGAATATGTGTTACCGAAATCCTGCCTTCCGGCTTCCCCAGCGTGACTGTGCGCATACTAACCAGACTCGGTAACTTGCCAGCTGACAAGTCTCGCCCTCGCTTTTTGCGAGATGTTCTGTGCACTGCGGAGGAGCGCCAAGCACGGCTGCGTTTCGCCATTAAGCTCAAGGGCACTGGTGTTATTGTGCACCCAGACCTCTCTTTGGCGGATAGGCTAAAATTGCGGGAACCTGTGAAGGATCTTAAAGCCCGCCGTGAGGCAAAACAAAAGGGTCTCCGCTTGGTGGGTTTTCGGGTGGTGAGCCGGCGGTCCACTTCCGCCCTACCAGAGCCGGTTCTGGTGGCGCACGATCCCAAACTCACAATGCTAAATCCCTTCAGCTGATCTTAAGCAATTTGCGCAGCCTGCGAAACAAGCTGTGCGAAGTCGGCTGCTTTGTCGACGACTGCCGTCCAGACGTTCATGCATTCACTGACACATGGTTGTCCATTGACGTCAAGGAAACTGAAGTGTGCTTGCCAGGCATTCTATTCTTTCCAAACTGTTGTACGAGTTAGCTGATGAACTTTGCCGTTCGATTACGTAACATTTTGTAAAGGATCTACGAGGGTGCTCTCTACCCAAGGCCTGGAAGTAGGCTTCTGTTTGTCCCGTTTTTAAGAAACGTGATAACCACCTCACTAATGACGATAGACCGGTCAGTTTAACAAGCGTGCTGGTCGAGTTATTGGAAAAGCCCGTGAGGGACGCTCTCAAAGGGCGCTTGAAAGCGTTTGATTTGCTTAATCCTTCTCAGCACGGTTTTCGTAAGGGATATTCTTGCTTTACTAACTTGTTAACCGCTCGTGAACACTGGGCCGAGGCCGTTGATTGCGGGAAGGCAGTGGACGTGTTGTTTATTGACTTCCCCAAAGCTTTTGACTTCCTTACACATTCGCGCCTTTTGTACAAGCTGAATTCCTGTGGTATTTCCGGACCAGTCTTACGATTGGTTTCGACTTTCCTAACGGTAAGGGAAATGTGTGTGCGGGTGGGTTCAAGCCTGTCCTTCCGGCAATGTGTTCTCAGTGGCATTCCGCTAGGTCCGGTTCTTAGCCCCTTCTCTTCACTTTATACGTTAATGACCTACCTGATACATCGGGCGTGCCATCCCTAATGTTTGCGGATGGCTTGAAACTCTGGTTCAGGATACGCGAGTCGATTGGTCTACTTACCCTACAGAGGGCTCTGGATAGACTTTGGGACTGGTCAATTTTGTGGCAGTTGCTCGTTAATTAAGGGATTGTTCCGTTTTACGCTTTGGTCCGAATGACCCGCCGACGCGTTATTTGTTTGGCGGCAACGAGGTACCGAGTTCAACTCCAATCCGACCTCGGTGTTTTGCTGTCATCCAGTGAACACTGGACGACAGCTGCTCGCAAAGATTTCAACATGTTGTGGATGTCCGCAGGTAAATCGGGATCATGACCACCGAAATGTCCGTTAGACTGTTTTCGGCTTTTGTAGGGTCGCACTTGGATTACTGCGTCCAGGCTTGTCCTCCATATCTGGTTTGTGATAAGAAGGCAGTTGAACGAGTCCTGTGGTCAGGGACTAAAATGGTGCACGAATTAGAGGATCTGACGTAGCCGGAGAGACTACACAAGTTGGATAGGTTTTCCCTGTATTACAGGCGGCTTTGGGGCGACTTGGTCCTCATATATCGTATATTGGTGGGCCAGATTGATCCCGATTAGTCTGAACTGTTTCGTCCAACTCGACTGCCAACCCTTCTTGTCCATCCATTAAAGTTGCACGAACCCCGGTCTGGCCGGGGTTGGGCAGATTTTCGGTTATCGCGTAGGGTTCCGGCTGATTGGAACGCCTTGCCTGCAGACGTCTTGCTGGCACCGACGGTGAAAGAATTCGAGCATCGACTTGACGCTCACGGTCTGCAGTTTAAAGTCTTCCCTTCATGTCTTAAACTTTTCTTCATTTACAACGGCTTACCCTACTTTCACTCATTTTAACTTACGTCTTAATATTGCCTGCTATATTCGATAAGCTTGTCTTCTCTGTTTGCTTTCCTTTGCTGACACTACTGTTTTCTTTTATTATTCACCTGGCCGGCATAGCGAAGAATGCTAGTGCACGGCCCGTGGGCATAGTTTAGTTGACCATGTGATTCGTGTGCGTTGATATGGCTCTCCATTGGCACATCAACACACTGGTTTCCCGGTTGGATCAACGGCGTTTTTGCAGGTGGAAAGATCGCGGGATTTTCCTACTGTTCCGGTCCCACTTAAACTTGAACTTCATTGAGTATTAGAGATCATTGACACTCGAATTCGGCAGTCGGTTCCGGTCATTAATTTCTCGAGTAGAGAGTGTAACCTCTGAGCGACTTTGAACCATCTCGGTTTAAACAGCCTCCAGCTGTGACTTTGGGTCGAGCTGCCAATCCTTAGCTGAAAAAACTGCCTTAGCTCGTTTCCCAGTTCTCCTCGCAGGATGTGTCTGGTATAGATGAGGTCTCCGCGAAATCGACGATAGTCTAAGGAAAAGAGGTTAATCTTCTGTAGTGGGGGGGGGGGAACGCGAGTTTGCATAGCCCAAAGACAAATTTCAAAGCTGATCGCTGAATTTTTATATCTTGTCACTTTCATGTTTAGATAGAGGAGCTATGGCCGGAAGTCCGCATTCAAGAGTGGGACGGATATGGGAGGTGAAGAGTAGGGTAAATAAGTGCGGCGTCCTTTTAGATAATGATATCCTTAAGACTCCCCACATGTTCGCCACAGCAGTTCTCTTTAACGTGTCGAGGGTGGTTTTGAGATCAGAAGAAATTTTTGTGCCAAGGTCCTTCTCCTCTGTAGCAACATTGAGTCGGTGCCCGCCAATGTAATACATGCTCAGTGGTTTAGCAGCACCTATAGAAAGGACCGAGCACTTATCTTTGTTCACCGGAAAACCCTACTTGAAATATCAAGAGTGTGGAAGATTACGCGTTTTCTGTAATCGGTAGGAGTCTTCGTGGCTGGATACCTCTGACCATGGGTTTAGATCATCTGCATAGATCATACAGTCCGTTTGTAGCATACTAGGTAGATCATTGCCACATCTTGAACAATTCCGGTCTGAGAACGGAGCCTTGTGGTAAGCCACTACGCATAGGCAATGGGAATGAAAGCAAACGGACTAACGATGCCGAGCGTCTTCTACATTTGGGTGCAAACAAAGTTGTTTCTTAGTAGCAATGCTTTACGACGCAGTGGGCTGCGAAGTGGCCATTGGCGTCCTCCTGTAGCTGGCTAGTGATGGGCCCAAGTTGACCACATAGCCATAAGTTAAAGATGGCGGTGCTTCTAGCCTGAATTGTTGGTCGTACTGGAGTACCTGTGTCCACTACCATTATGCCTTGGTACGCTGTTTTTCTCCATGAACTTTACCGGGAGGCGCACCAGGCGTCCCCTCCGATTGGCAACTAAAAATGGTCCCCTCCCTAGGTCAGGCAAGCCTATCAAGCCACACTGCATACCGAACTGTTGCGGTCTCGTTTTATGACACTAACCTACAGCGGCGTAACATTTCCGCCGCGATGCACGATACCGGAGCACCTGCTTGTGGCACGTTCAACAGTCACGGCACGAGTCACTATATCCGAGTGGTCGGTGGACCTTCTGGAATCTAGAAGAAACCTCCAGGCTGGAAATGAGCACAGGGTGACCAGCCGGCCTATTAGGCGGGAAGTAAAACATAGCGTACGCGCTGTCAAGGAAGCCTGGTTTACCGCGGAGCTTAAGAAAGGTAGGAGGCTGGAGCAGTAGGCAGTTACGTCAAGCTCTTCCAGCTGATCCGCACCACTGGGCCCAGGAAAGCAGACGTCAGTGAGACAATCAGAGGGCACGCGGGTGCACTGACACGCAATAACGAGTGCACTATGGCTCGTTGGGCACCTGGGACAGATTGTTGGGAAAGGCAGCGCAGTAGTAAGGTAATACTGTGGAACCCGCTTCAAAAGGGGCATGGACAGGCTACTGCGCGGTAGAATTAGGTTTCTCCACATTCCTTACGCATATCACGTAAGTAAACACGCCATCCCTGGTTTACTGATTGCACGACATTTCCTTGTTACCTAATTCTTGTCTTCGTAGGATTCATGATTTCACTTCGGAATACAAGGGGCCGTCTTTCGCATAGTCGCACATGGAAGCAGACGACCTTTACGGTTTGGCGGTCCGATTCATCCGATTATTGCTCACGTAGCAAACTCGCAACATACTTTCTCATGCCGCCGCGTTGCGTAGGATCTCCTTCGCCGACATCAACCCCAGCCGTAGCCTACCGCAGTATGACAATAGAGAAATGGCAAAGATGCCCAGTTTCAACGCGTGCAGCAGCCTTACCCAGCGTCCGCAGTCACACTGAGGTCACAGATTTTCACAGGCAGGTGCGTTAAATGCACACACTCTGCTTTCAGTCCACTTAACCTACTCACCACGTCTTCCCCACGTCTCCCTGTTGTGTAGCAGTCTCCGGCGACATCGTCACCAGCCGTAACGTCTGTTATCATGATGACAGATAAGTGTGTTTCATTCACTTACCTATCAACAGAACCTGTAACAATTCCCGGATCCGTTGAATGCCACTGCCCTACCCAGCGTCCTCGGTAACATTGCAGCCTACGCTTTAAACAGGCAAGTGACTTCAGTGTATGTACTCTGAGTTCATAGCATTGTTACTTATGAGATCGTTATGCGGTATGAGCCTCTGTGGCTTCCCGATAGTAAGTATCCATTGCACGTGATTTTTCGAACTCTAACTGGTTGCCATTATCCATATCTGCGTGAACGACCTCATGGCCCTTCTCAGGTCCACCATCTGTGCTATAGCCTTGCGTTTCCCCTCAGCAAGCACCATCTATACACCGGACGGCTTTCAACGGTTGGAGCACTTGGACAGAAGTGCATTAGGTGGATCCGTAATCGTCCACCGAACAACGTACTGGAAAGTCCACTTGAATACTGTGTGCAAGTGCTGTCGTAACCTATCTCTGGATTTTCAGACAGCGTAGCAGCTACAATTCCGCTTTTCCGCTTCACTAATAAATATTTTAGTCACCGCTAATCACTCATAGCACCAAGCACTGGTCTTTACCAAAAACAGTTGAAAAACAAAAACTGAACCGGAGATAACCGATGCATTAATCGGTGAGTTACCTTCACTTATAGTGTGTCAGCTGTACGCCGCAACGGCGCTTCGCTGCCGCGCGACTAGCACCAGTCGCGCGCGGGCTGAGTATACTTACGCTGCAGTGACTCAATACTGCAAACGTAGAACAAACTTCATATTTATTGACGTATAGCATTGCATATTAACCTTGAGCAACGATACAAGAGGTGTGCAGTGCATTCTCACAGCAGCCGGTAAGCACGTTGTTCCCGCTATCAGTTTCGTTTGCAGTCTGCTGCCGCTGGTGCTAATTATCTCATCCGCCTGTCCGCAAACCACTGCAAAACTGTGGTTCCGACGTGGCAGCAATGGTCACTATACTATTTCCGAAATCAACTTCTGGACAAGGTAGGTGACAATGCCAGACCAAAAGTTTATCAATGGTGGAATTTGTACCTTCGATGGGTCAGTCGCCCGTATGTACCCTCTTCTCCTGTTGATGGGTTGCACCGCAATGAAAAGTTATCAAACGTTTACCACCGAACTACGTTATCTTTTAGTTCCTTGTAATTTTGTCTAAGATATTGATGACGTGCACCATACACTGCACTATCGAGAGGTGCGCTACATCGCTCCTACGTGATTGTGTAAGTCAATCCGGCGTTACACCTGAGCATATTGCTTCCATGGAATAAATTTCCAATTGCCATTCCTCAGTGTTCGCGCGTTGTGGGTCAAGAGCGCCTCACGCGCTCCCCATGATGACGTGAATATTAAATAAATAAATAAATAAAGTTTTTATTCTCGACAAGGCGAGGCACGCCTTTACAGTCATGATCATTATGACAACAATGCGCGGTCTAGAATGTGCAAGAATACGTTATGTTTGCCGTACCAGTGTATGTTTATGTAGGAGGTATGTAATTATGAAGCTGTGTGTGGGTGTCTAACTGTGAGGTTCCTGTTTGTAACTGTGCTGCTCTAATTTTCACTCTCATACCGTCGGACGTGCTCGAGTAGAAGATGGATGTCCGTGCGTTGGAAAGGATTATTCGGATACCCACGGGGCAGGGACTTTATTTTGTGGCGAGTCACGACCGCCACGTCACAGTGTTGTTAAGCAGACATTTGTGGCTTTTTATAGGGAGAACGCTTGCCAAGCGAAAACCCACCACGTCCAGGAACACTGCCGCCGAATTATTTGCTGGAACGGGGAAAACCCGAACCACCCAGCTGGCACCACGAGAAGGTTGTTCGGCTAGCCAGCCATTTGTCACTTTTTCGTTACCATTTCAATATTATCACGATTTCTCAGCATAATGCATCAACGCAGTTGCATACAATGACGGAAACAAATGAAAAGCCATGTGACTCCAATCCAGTTGTATCAGTAGCGTTGACAACGCCTATTACTTACGTTCTTTTCGTCGCAATGCCTAAGATTCCCGCTGTGGCTTCCCTCCTGGCAACAATAATGCCTTCTATGCGACCTATATGCATTTCATAACCACTGGTTATGGAGGCGCGCTGCGCCTATAGCGCAGTCCTCTCCCGCGCCGATTATGCTGCCACCAACGTGCGACCTACGTAAACTTTTGTAATGTCAGTCAAGAACGCCTGAGACCGGTCATAGCTAATTCCATAGTGGCAGAATTGATGCAGCTGCGCTGGGAACAGTTAAAATTATTCCTGTTGGCGTGCAGATTCATTCTCTTTATTCCTTAGCAGTACTTACTATACCGCCGCTGCTACGCCATTATGGTATTGGTAACCGCCCGTATTTAAGGACTATGTTTCCAACGCTGGCGAATATTCCGGTTCCCATAACGACACCAATGCTCTGCGACCAATATTGCACTACTAATAAAAAGCCCTCAAGACATGTGCAGCAAGTACATGAGGCTTCCCTAGAGCCCATATCATGGAACCCAATTAGCATAAGTGAAGGCCGTTCATGTAGGCTCCTGGCGCCCATAACATAACTGTCGCTGTAGGCCATAATTAGGCTTGCCTGTGGAACATACATAGGCTTACTAAGCGCCGTTCCTTTACCGCAGTGAAGTCAAAATATCTACCTGTTTAATGATCTCTATGACACTGCTGATATAGAACACATGATACTTTTCCATGCATCGCTCGTGCAACCAATCGCGGCCAACACTGGAAGGCGGTTCAGTGAACAAACAAATGCCACCCGTGAGGCAATCATTTGGCCATAATATGTACCCGTCACGTTCGCAAGAACATAATCCTACCTATAGTCTTGCGTATATATGTGGGTTACTTGTATGAAAACTTCGCAAAAAGGTTCATTGATTTTTCCCTTCTTCCTTTTGCCATCCTATTATTCCCTATGCTTCCTATAACTTCCGCATATACTGAGTCTGATAAATTTCCCTTAGTATTATTCATAAAACGGTATTAGCTTATTAATGAAATACGTAATCTACTTACTTTACTCCTGACACCTTGCTATGCACCATTACAGATCCCGGTTAAACTCCATGAAAACTGACAGCCACATACTTAATTATTTACTCATTTCCGTACAGATAAGGTCATTTCTGTAATGAAAAGAATGTATACGTTGGCCCACTGACGTCCAGTTGCGGGGATTTGAATTAGGTAATCATAGCGGGGACTAATAGTGTGCCGTCCCCTTTACTGGCATAGAACTGATGATCAGTGTTACCGTAACAAGCGTACAAATGTATTTCTACATAAGGATATAAGCATGGATGGATTGGAGGAGCAATACCATTTCTAATTACTTTAAAGTTGCAACATTAGAGTGCATATATTTGTAAGTAAATATGTGCATTCCCTTTCAGGCAGCATTATGTATACATACATCTGCGCCTTAGTTGGCGGCATCCGGTTTCGGATTTGCCTGTCACTGTGGCCAGCCACAGGATGTCTGCGCCTACAGTGGGACCATGTGTGGCTTGCGCTGCACCACCCACAGCTCCAACCACGCACTCTATATCCAGTGTAAACCCGAAGGAATAAGCTTGGGAGGCATGTGGATGGGAGCCACGTTTCATCAACGGAGCCGGCCCACACTTCTTCACAGGCAAACACAAGCACACTGTATTTGGGGAATCAAGCGCACACAAGGCAGTGGCTGGACCGTAGTCCGTTCCACACTGAGTGCATGGAACCGCTTTTAAGCCTAGCACGGCCAGAAGGACCGTGCACCCCATCCCCTCCAGCAACGACCAACTGTCTCCTGGAGCCAGTATGAACGAGGTAGTGGGTAATAGACAGTTAGGCTCCTTGTCAACATGCACATCAAGCGCAGCCACACCGGCGATATCAAGCAACAGACATTCACTTTAAACGACAAGCTGAAATAAAATAATTTCAATAATGCATACAGATACGGTGGCATAACTCTTCCCCATATTACCATATGAAGTAAGTTGGTTAGTAACGAATCCGCGATAAGTAAGAAATGTCCACAAGTTACTTAAAATGCTACAAACTCAACAGAATTACCGAATATAAGCGCAATTAGCGTAAGCATAGTGGCCAGTTAATAGAACATTATTCAGGTAGGCAGAACAAAGCAAATAAAGTGCAATGAAATTTATCCAACTTAAAAAGACCTAGTTTAAGTGTAAGTTGGTTTAGCCCAACTGCGGTGAAAATGCATCAAGAACGCAACATCAGCTTTAGCTTTGGGCACATGTGCGCCTTATTAACCTATATATATATACATATGAGATTGAGGTTAATAATGCGTACATTTATGTATACATAATGCAGTTTGAAAGTGAATGCATATATTTAATTACAAATAGATGCATTCCAATTTTGCAACTGATATATATATATATATATATAAGGTTTTGTCAAACATTTATGTACCCTATGAAAGCTCATTCCGCCGTTATGAGCATTTACTCACCACATATTGACGAGAGACCGACATGCATTTTTACTTCTCCTTCATTTTAGATCACTTAACTTACTGCTCCTCGGGCATTCATATATGCAACTGACGATTCCGCGTTAATTTTCCTTTATAAATACGCGTTCTGTAACAAGTCCCATATGTAAATAGGTATGCGCATATCGCATGGTTATTTGCCTATTCGTGCCACATCCGTTTACCCCGTTATTTAAATATTATACAGCCATTTCTGTTCTTGTCCACCTATTTCTCGAAGCACGCCAACCATTCTGCCCAGTCGTTTCCCAAAAGAGAAATCTTATAGGAGCATGTGAGGTAAGCAAAATATTCATTTTCCCTTTAATTTAAGTGTATCAAGCTTCATATACTCCTTTAAATTGGCTATTCCTAATTTTCTGACTAACCAAGTGCACTATTTACTTATCCAATAACATAGGTCCTATTTGGACCCAGTTATAAAATTGGAAACTCCGGGCTCCTGCTACCAAGGTTAGCGTAAACTATGATGCTATAAAGACTAGAGTATCCCGATTACATTATACATCCGCTACTGGTTTATGTATAACAATTACAAATTATTTAACTACATATCATTATCCGACGTTTCCATTATACTCCCGGCTGTGCCGGTTGATCGTGTCCGGCCAACCCGTTCCCGCCAGATGTGAGAATCCTGGTCCCGTTGCTTTCCTTTTCGGTAGTCCGTTGTTTTCCTTACCGAGGTCTTTGTGTCCAACAAGACTTACGTAAGCGATTATTAAGTTAATGTTTCATGTCCAAGAGATGTGCAGTCGTTTAACGAGGCGTCGTTGTTCGTTTGCGTTACCTTCGGCACGCACAATGAGGCTGCGAATGCTTCTTTTGCGTAGACTAGCTGAGCGTGAAGCATTCTGTGTGCGCGATGATAGCTCTACTGGTAACGTGGATGCAATTATGGAAGGTAAGGTTTCCAAACATCCTTTTAGTGTGCTTGTAGACCGCTGCAGCACGCCACGGCGTAACCTTTTAGATACTGACCACAACGGCTCTATACGCGATTTCACCGAGGTATTTTCACTTCAGTCCTCACGGACGGAAACGGAGAGTGATGAGGTGGAAGCCTTGAGCTGCCGAATAAAGGAACTATGGGAAATACCCCGAATTCTCCTTAGAGAATTTGGCGTTGCCTTGCACACCTACTCATTATCTTGATGACGTGGAGGAAAATGCCGACGTGCGTGAGTTCTTATTATGTATGAAAACGTTACTGTGCTGTGCGTGTTCCACAGCAGACCTCTCTAATGAAGTTGCCGTTCAAACTGAGTGTATCACATGCTGTAAGTCTTAACGTTCCTCACTTTAGATACAAGCCCTGGCAAGCAGGCGTCATGAAAAGGACAAAAGGGTTATGCAAACATTGCACGCTGTAGCAGGTACGGTTGAGCTTCTTATTTGCAACAAATTCTGTGCCGAGGAACTTCGCAAGCGGGAACAAGACCACAATACCCTACGCGGCGTACTTGGTGCGTGCACCCTGTCACGCGTATAACGGAAATAATTATCAGATTCACTTAAACGCGTGGAGGAGACTCTTCAAGTTTTGAAGGAGTGTCACGCGTCCATGAGCAAAGCGATGTGGACTACAAGGCCGATGCACGCCGCGGAGTTAACGCTATCGACCTCCAACATTGAGGAATTCCTGGAGTTGGAGGGCAAATTACTGGATCCCGAACTCCGTCGAGAACTGGTAAGTCACGATTGCTGAATATGCATTCATGAATTTGACTATTCGCATGCAGTCCACACCCGCCGGCACGGTATCCGAGGCCGTTCGGTAAATGCTGGACAGGGTGATGAAACGAGATGGGTTGAGTCAGTTGAACTTCGCCGGCGCAAATACCGCAATTCCATTCAAGAAGGCGCATACATTCAGTGCGCTTCAAAGTAACTCAGATAACCTTGTCCACATTACCTTCTTTCGCAGAAGTTATCATTAACCGGTTTGGGTGCACGGGCAACGCCGTTGCGAACTGCGTTTGTAAATGGCTACAAATTACTCGGAGCAACGTGCACCGACGTACATCAGCAAAATCTAGCAGTCAAGCTTCCTAGGTTCTGTGTACTATTAATGCAGTACCAAACAATTTACTTTACAGGCTTTGTAAGTTATAGATTTGGACAGCCAATGCATCCGGGAACCACCGACAACCATGTAACTATTTCCTTTCATAGTAATATATACTTGTAATACTTTCCCATGTGCTTCAATTGTTGCCCGGTAATTCCGCGTATAATATACCATCTCACCGTCTCGGCACGTATTGTGACCACGGCTTTCGACTACTTTGTGACAGGAAGGAAGGCATTACAGGCCTTGCTGTTATGTTTATCCGTAGCCACGGAAAACTTCGTTCCGCTTTCTCGTATTCCGCTGTAGCTGCAAACCAACGGTTGTTCCGACATCTATTAGGATGCCTGTCAGCATTGGCACTCTTTTGGCATTGATTGGCTCACCGAAGCGGTATTTCCTCCGTGGTAATTTCGTTACCTAATCAGACGGGGACCAGGAAATGCAGGCAACAAATCCGCAATGGGTAAGTGCGCACGGTACTCTCCAAAGCAGTCTGCTTATGTATTGTTATCATTTATTGTGCGTAGCCATTATGTATAGCGTTCACTGCGCCGTCCACGCCAAACGTACGACGGTTCCCCGTAGTTGAGATGTATAGGAACCGTTAGGTACTAATAGTTTCATTGCGATTAATAAGAACTATTTCGCCTCGGCCATGAGGGGAAACATCTTCCTGTAGGGTTCGCGAAAGCATTTAAGGGCGTCGCCCATGTTAACATAACAGTTTGGTAAAGTAGCCCGTATCTTGGGTTCCTGTAATTCATAGGCAAAACCCCCTTATTAGATGCTACGCGAAGTCATATCAGCTCCTCTTTCGTACGAGAACACCTCGTACGGACTACGCGGTGCCTTCGTCATTACGGAAAGCCGTCACATTCACTGATCAATCACTCGGTATCCAGAGCGGAAAGCATTCGTTAAACTTCCACATTACGAGGAGCAGCCGTCATAGATACTAAGAGAAATCTTCGAATTTACTAAGAGAACCCTTACATTCGCTTCGTCATTAACAAGAGTAGCCTTCGTATTTACCTAGAAGAACCATAACATGGCTTCGTCAATATGCTGCATTGTCTTCGTATATACAAAGAAAAACCTTAGTATTGCTTCATAAGTACGAAGAGAAGCCTTCATATATATTAAGAGAAACCTTCGTACAGCTTCGTCATTACGGAGAACCGCCTTCGTATTCACTAAGGAAAACCTTCGTATTGCTCCGTCAATACCGGGAACAACCTTCGTATATACTAAGAAAAACTTCCGTATTGCTTCGTAATTACAAAGAACAGCCTTCGTATTTACTAAGAAAAACCTTCGTATAGACTAAGAAAAACCTTCGTATTTGCTTCGTCAGTACGAAGGCTAAGATTCGTATTGACGAAGAAAAATCTTCGTTTACCTCCGTAAGTGCGGTCCGTCTGTCATCTGATTGGTTGCGTACGCCGTACACAATCATTTGCGCACCATGAACAGTACAACCCACTGGCGGACAGCCACCTTCGTATTCATCGTGTCATTTAGCGGCAAACACTAAGCTTGTACGAAGCGAAATCTCAGTTTACCTTCCTAAAACCTTCGTATACCTACGTACTCTGCCCGGACACGTATAACTAAGAACAACTTCGTATACCGCCGAGTGTCGACACTCGGTTATTGCAGGGTCTGCGGGGACAGACGTATCCTGAAACCCTGTTTAGTTTGGGGATGTACTCAATGCACTACCGAAGGATAACTGTGGACCTGATTCGCGCTTATCGTATTTTGACGTGTAGGATCGGCCAGGACTTGTCAGGGGTAATTAGTCCCGCTACGTTACCTAATCTCCGCCGGTCACCCACTGAAACTGCATAAACCACGGCGTGCTAGGGTTAGGAAGGAAACTCGTCTGTCTAGCCGAGTTATAGGTCGCGGGAATTGGCTTCCAGATCATGTGATTAGCGAACCTACGGTTAAGGGTTTTGCGCGCCAGCGCAATGCACCTGGATGGCAACATCAAAGCTTGTAGCGCTTGTACATATCTCTCTTCCCAATTGTACTTTCCTACTCTCTTTCTCATTATTATTGTACAGTTTTGTTTTAACTGACCAACAAGGAAAATAAGACTTTCTCGGGTTTTGATTCGCCTTCTGGTTTCGGCTATGCGTGTTGTGCTGTCGATCGTCGTCGGTCTGCTAGCCTCGTTCATCGATTATCGGATCTAATGCTTTGGTTTACAACGCCGGCTAAGTTTCGTCTTCCGACCAACTGACGGCCTACCGAGGATTGCGTTTTACCTAAGGTCAGCTACAGCATTCTTATTTATAGACTGCAAGTTCTTTATGTAGTTAAGCCCTTCCCTGCTAGCAAATACGGAGGTAAACGAAGTTTTTTCTTAGTTATACGTGTCCGGGCGACGTACGAAGGTAAACGAAGGTTCTACGAAGGTAAACTGAGGTTCCGCTTCGTAAAAGCTTAGTGTTTGCCGCTGAGTGACACAAGGAATACGAAGGTGTCTGTCCACCACTGGGCGGTGCAGTTCACGATGCGCAGGTGATTGCATACGGCAACCAATCAGATGACAGACGGACCGCACTTACGGAGGTAAACGAATATTTTTGTTCGTCAATACGAAGGCTGTTCCTTGTAATTACAATGCAATACTGAGGTTTTTCTTAGTATATCCGAAGGCTGTTCCTCGGATTGACAGAGCAGTACGAAGGTTTTTCTTAGTAAATACGAAGGCAGTTCTCCGTAATTACAAATAATACTAAGGATTTTCTTAGTATATACGAACACAATGCTGCATATTGACGAAGCCATACGACGGCTTTTCTTAGTAAATACGAAGACCGCTTTTCGTATTGTGGAAGCTTAACTAATGCTTTTCGTAGTACGTACGAAAGCATTTCTCAGTGAATACGACGGCTTTCCGTAATGAGGAAGTACTACGGAGTCTTCGCGTAGTCAATACGAAGACGTTTTCTCGTACGAAGGAGACGATGCAATGATTTCGCGTAGTACATAATAAGGCGTTTCCTCATATGTACGTCACGATACGAAGGTACCGGCTACTGTACCAAACGGTTACGTTACCATGGGCAACATCATGCAATGCTTTCGCCAACCTACAGGAAGGGGTTTCCCCTCATTGCCCAGGCGAAATTGTTTTTCCTAATCGCGATGAAGCTGCTTTTAGTATATAACGGCTCCTATTCCCAAGCGACCGGGAATGGTTACACGTTTGGCGTGCACTGCGCAGTGAACCCCATACGAAATAGCAACGCACAGAAATTGATTCTATTATATAATCAGACTGCATTGAAGAGTACTGTGCGCACTTACCAACTGCGGACTTCTTGGATGCATTTGCTTGTCGCCGTCTGAATAAGTTACGAAGTTACCAGCGAGCATATACCGGGTTGCTAGGCCAATCAATCCTACACGATTGCCAATGCTGACAGTCAACCTAAGAGATGTCGGAACAGCCATACGTTTGCAGCTACTGCTAAATACGAAAAAGCGGAACGGATTATTTCTTGGCTTTGGAAAATAAAGGACCATGACCTCCACTGCCTTCCTTCCCGCCAAAAGGTAGGCGAACGCCATGGTCACAATACGTGCCGAGACGGTGCGATATTATACGATACGTCAAATTACCGGGCAACAATTGAAGCACATGGGAAAGTATTACAAATCTATATCACTATGAAAGCAAATATTTACATGGTTGTTGGTGGTTCCCGGATGCAGTAACTGTCCAAATCTATAACTTCTAAAGCCTGCAATGCAAATTGTTGGGTACGGCATTAATAGTACACAATACCTAGGAATCTTGACTGCTAGATTTTGCTGATGTACGTCGGTGCAGGTTTCTCTGGGTAATTTGTAGCCATTTGCAAACACATTTCGCAACGGCGTTGCCCGTTCATCCGATCCGGTTAATGATAACTTCTGCGAAAGAAGGTAGTGTGGGCAAGGTTATCTGAGGTACCTTGAAGCGCGCTGAATGCATGCGCCTTCTTGAAAGGTATTGCGTTGTTGGCACCGGCAAAATTCAACTGACGCAACACATCTCGTTTCATCACCCTGTCCAGCATTTACCGAACGGCCTCGGATACCGTGCCGGCGGGTGTGGACTGCATGTGAGTAGTCTAATTCATGAATGCATAATCAGCAATCGTGGCTTACCAGTTCTCGACGGAGTTCGGGATCCAGTAATTTGCCCTCCAACTCCAGGAACTCCTCAATTTTTGAGGTTGGTAGCGTTAACTCCGCGGCGTGCATCGGCCTTGTAGTCCACATCGCTTTGCTCATGGACGCGTGACACTCCTTCAAAACTTTAACTGCCTCCTGCACGCGCCTAAGAAAATCTGATAATTGTTTGCGTATTGCGCGTGACAGTTGCACGCTCCAAGTACGCCGCGTAGGGTATTGTGGTCTTGTTCCCGCTTGCGAAGTTCATCTGCATCTTATTTGTTTTAAGTAATAAGCGCAACCATACCTGCTACAGCGTGCAATGTGTCCATAACCCTGTTGTCGGTTTGATGACAGCTGCCTACCAGGGCGTGTATCTAAAGTGAGGAACGTTAAGTCTTACTGCGTGTGAGAGGTTCTGTTTGAACGGCAACTTGATTAGATGGACCTGCTGCGGAACACGCACATCACAGTAACGTTTTCATACATAATAAGAACTTACGCATCTCAGCAATTTCCTCAAAAGCATCAAGATTACGAGTAGGCGAGGAAGACCGCGTTAACTCCTCCAGGGAAAAATCGAGGTACTTCCCATAGCTTGCAGCTGCTGGAGCATTGTGGCGTCGTTTTGTGTGGGGAATTATCATCTACAGAGTCCTTTAGTTTAGTTGGCAGGCGTCTGCAACGCAATGCGTTATCACGTGTGTAACACATTACATAATTCGTTTTGGTGATGTTTGCATAAGGATGGTGGAATCTCTGTCCGTGGCCAAAGATTGATCCGCGAACGACCTCTCCACGCGGCGAGCATCACGTAACTTTATGCAATTGATTAAATGAATGCGCTTACCTGCACGATGAAGCACGGCCACAGGGAACATTTTGCAATCCACAATGGGATATCTGTGTTTCCTCACCGCCTGATGGCATTCGAAGAGGGGAATGTTGGGCCAAATAGTATGCTGCCCATCTTCCAGCAGCCACCTGCTGCTTATCGTGCCCACTTGGGGGATGTCGTTGTGCGTGTAACTGACTACGCAGAAATCCCAAAGCGGCATATCTACAGAAGCAATGACATGCATGATTACCGCGTGCATTCCACTCTTGGATGCCTTCGCAATGGAACGAAACAGGGCAACACAGCCAACCACAGGCTATAGGTAGAACACACCGAAGTAATCTATGGAAAAGGTTTATTTAACGGCGGAACGGTTAGCTAATGCTAAAAATAAGGCACCAGAAGAGAGCTAGCTGTGGAATATGTATCTGCGGGTAAAGTGCGTGCATGCATGCAGCAGGCAGTGCGAGCCGCCGTAGGCACAGTTGCATTTGTTATTGGTGCCTCAAAAAGGGGTCAAACAGCTTGGACAAGCGAACCTTATAATATACTATTACGTGAAAGACTATACGTTTGAACTCGTTTACATTAATTTATGCATTCACACCGGGGAAATCTCCAGGTCACTACACACGCCCCTCTTAGGGGGGAAACGGTGGGTGACCCTTCGATCTACGTGAGGACTGTCCGTCGTGGGCCAGCCTTCTGCGAGATAAAGTGGTGAAACCTGATGCAGCTGCTGGGGGAGAATCAGACGATCGGACACTAGCGGGCTCCCACCCGTGTCCTCCCTAATGGTGCCAAAACACAAAAGAAAGCAAGTTCGTGGGCGTCCAATGTTCCCCAGCTGGTAAATGTCCCCAGTTCTCCTCCGGTTCATCTTGCCGTGTTCGTAAGTGCAATGAAAATTAGTGCAGTGACATTTGATAACAAAGACATCATAAATAATGACCCTTACCGGATGCCGTAGGCGCCAAGGAACAGGGGAATCTGCGTATGTATTGTCAAAACCGTTTGCATTTTTTTGGGTTTTCAAAACTATTGCCTTCATCTTCGGTTTCAAAACTTATTGCATTTTTTGGCATTTCTTGTTAAGGGGGACAAAACGGAAAAGGAAAGCGGGATATTTACAGTGGGGATAATAGCAATGCCTTATTTGCGCTGCAAAAGGAAGACTAGCACCGGACATGGTGCACTAGCGAGATGCAAACAGTGGTGCATGCAATGGCGTTCAGTTGTCTCGCGCATTTCTAGAGTTTGCGGAGAAATTTCATTAATGAAGCCATTGTCATGTAATTACCACACCATTGATAGGCCGAAAAGCCGGCGGAAGCGGTTAACCCTAGATGTAACGGTATCTTGCAGGGCGCATGCCATGTTATCACCGCATATAACTGCGATGAATGCAAACCTAAGTATCAAGTTCAAGTTCAGTTGGGACCGGAACGATA